>JAVKPL010000437.1:0-148280 GCA_032173675.1 Gastrolobium villosum
TATATTGTTACCATTTTTCCCTTTTGTAGCTCAAACCCGATTCTGATTGTTTGGGATCTAAATTTTTATTTATTTCTTTATTTTTGATTCAGATTTATTTATTTTTTTTAATTTTTTCTGATTTGTAATAATTTTTTTTATTGTTTGGGTTTGATTTCATGTGAGGGTTTCTAATTTTAATTTTTATATTTATATTTATATTTATTTTTCTTTTCTTTTCGTTTCACTTAAACCACTTTTACCTGAAATATTGTGAGAAATGAAAATCACAAATTTGCCAAGAAATGCAAGTACTCCCTGATTTTGCAATTTTGCATGTGCCTGTGAGATGTTTTATTTAAAGGTGTTTATGAGTGATATTTCTAAATTTCCGAAGATGGTTTTTCTGATTAAGTTACTTTCACTTTTAGGTATTTGTTCCTCGGCTGATGATAAACATTCTGAGTTGTAATTGATTTCTATATTCTGTAATTTTTTATATATTCTAGAAATTGTGGATATTAATTTATTTTATTTAGTTATTTATTTTATTTTATATTATTGCTGATTCCTTATGTTAACACTGAGTTGCTGGAATTTATTAACAGATCACTTTTCTTTCGAATTGCTTACTGATTCATATTCTAGTCACAATGGCACCAAAAACCAAGCACGGAGCAGTAAAGGGTAAAGCTATTCGTGTTCAAACCACTAGAAAATCAGCAACAGATCAATCTTCATCTCCAGAGCCTCCTATTTCAGCAAGAGTATCACAACGTCTTAAGGAGTTGGATACAGACAAACTGCGAATTCATTATGAAAGAGGATTCGACTTGACTGAAGAAGGAGGGTACATGGAGCTTTTCGTATGGCAACATGTCAAACCATGGCAATGGGAAAGTTTTGCGAGTCATCCATCTGTTCGGGTGCCAGTCAGATTGGTTCACGAATTTGTGGCCAACTTCCCGGAGGAGGATGAGCCTCTTCAAGTCCTTGTTAGAGGAAAGCTGGTGGATATATCCCCAGCAAAAATTCAGGAGGTGTATAACCTCAAGGATGGGGATTACAACTGGTACTTGAAGTGTCTTACAGACAGGACTCAAGCGAATGTTCATTCAATGATGGCAAAGATACTCACGGGAAATCCCGAAACAAAATGGGATTCTGAAAAGATGCTAACGACTGAGCTCACAAAGGAAGCTCAAGTCTGGGCCAAATTTGTAAGACATCGCATCTTCCCCAAACTCCACATGAACCACTTATCAACGAGAGTTGGTGTAGTAGTTTATTGCATACTGCAAGGTCTTCCATTCTACCCTGAGAGGCTGATTCACCAAGAATTGTGTGAGAATTCTAAAAGAACAGCAGGACCGTTTTATTTTCCATGCTTGGTAAAGCTGTTGTGTGATGCAGCTGGAGTTCCTTCCTCTTCTGAAGACAGGGCATTGGTCCCAATTCCGAACTCACCAATGAATGAGATCTGCCTGAAGAGGATAGCTGAGTCCAGCTTACGTAGAAAAAGAAAAACATCTTCAACTCAGCCTCCTAAAGGAGCAGAAAAGGGGCAGGTTTCAGAAATGAAGGACCAAATTATGGAACTGCAGCAATGTGTCAAGGGGTTGATTAAATACATAAAAACCTCTAGACATTGCTGTATGAAATCATATCAAGAGACTTTTCCCCATGAGGAATTCCCTGAAATTCCAGCCTATCTTTTGCAACAAATTGGTGATGAGGGGACTTCTAGAGCTGCTGAGCAGAGGTCAGATGATGATGTGGTTGATGTGGACGATACATTTTCTGAAAGCTGAAATCAAGTGTTGGTACCCAGGTTCTTAATTTATTGATTTATTTATTTGCTTATTCATTTTTCAATTTATTATTTTTATGTACTGCTATGAGGACCCAGCTTAATTTTAAGTTTGGGGTGATTTTGCGATTTATGCTGTTACCAATAATTTTTCTTGTATTTGCTGATTGGAAATAATTTATAACATGATGTGCTTGACATTATCATTGCTTGAGTATAGCCAGGTTTAATTAATTTAGTTCCTAGTCAATTAAGGATTTAACTTAGTTGATCAGTGTTTACATAAGCTTAAAATCAATTGGCATGCCATTCATTTTTGTTGTAATCCCTGATTTGCTGATTCACTGACAAACCACTAAATTAACAACCTATGTGAGGTATTTTGAACCTAAACACTCTATTCCTTTGTGAGTGGTCATTGGTCATTATGTATTGATGTTTTGAATGTTGCACTCTGTTAGGATGACTGATATGCTATTTCTATGTGATTGGGGCATTGTTTCTGAATATGTAGCCTAGAGCCAAAAGCCTTACCCTTCAATTATATCCCTTGGTCCCTTTATTTGAGCCTGAACCTTTCTTTTCTGTTTCACCCTGATATTATAAGCCAAATTCCTTGTCCACCCTATATAGCTGTCTTTAGTGTTTAGCTAATGCTCGTTAGCTTAGAAATACAAAAAGCTAAGTAAGGCAAAGGGAAATTGGTTGTAATAAAGAGAAGGGAGAAAAACTAAGAAAAGAAAAGAGTATCAGAAGGTAAAAAAATATTAGAAGAAAAAGGAAGAAAAAGGGGAACAAGTGATCTTATAAAAAGAGTTCTCTAAAAAAAAAAACAATAAAAAAAAAGAGATCTCTGAGCTTACGGTTTAAAAGAAGAAGGAAAAAGGCAAAAGTAAAAAAATTGTGAGAGTGAAAAAATAAAAAAGGTAATCAATACAAAAGAGAGAGTCAGTAATTTCCCTTTGTCTTGTTTAGGCAAAAAGATCAGAAAGAGTTAATGAGGAATAGTTAGACACTAAAGGGTTAGCTTAATTAGCCAAGTGACTAGAAAAACAAAAATCCTAGCCCTGCCTCATTACAAGCTTTAAAGACCCTTTGATGGAGATAGCATATTGGACTTCAAGTTTCTAAATGGTTGTGTAGATTGGAAGCAATCATGCATGATGACAATGAGTGAACCTTCCTTATAAAAAATGAAAGAGTGTGATTAATTGAATGTATCTGGAAAGTAATTCAGTGGAATGTCAATTGAATCAGTTTAAATTAAGGTTGCCAATTGATTGATTGTGCATGAGTTTTGATTGAGTGCTTATATCATTATTGATTGACTGGAGTTAGATGATTTAATTTGATGAAGGAATTGGTTAACATTAAGCCTGGTCAATGCTTTAAGAAGTATGATGTTTTGCATAGATGGTTGATAAATTTACCTAAGTTATTAAGTTTAATTCTGTGGTTCTAAGTGATTCTGAATGTTGAGCGAACAAGTTATTTTCTGAATGAAAGTTTGTTTGATTGCTTGAGGGCAAGCAATTGGTTAAGTTTGGGGTATTTTGTTAGCACCCAATTATATATATTAATATTATATTATTTTATGTTATTTAAGTGTCTTTGGGCTGTTAATTAGTGTTTTTGCAGGTAAATTAAGCCCAATTGAGTTAAGTAAAGGACCATGTAAAAAATAAAGGTAAGAAGTGAAAATGATAATATTTGGCTTGTTACTTACCTATTTTATTTTATTTTTTTACCTTCAGCTCACTTAAAAAAGAAGCAGCATATGGAGAAAAAGGAGGGAGCAAATCTGAACCGTTGGATGAAAAAGAAATGGATGGCTATGATACAAAGAGACTTTTCTGAGTTGTTTTTAGAAAAAGAAGAGGATATATCAGATACAGATATTAGATATTTGAAATATAGAAAATCTTAGTCTGAGTCTTTGTTCGTTTTACTTTTTGCTTTGAGAACGATTCTGGGTGTTTTTTGTGGTTTCTTGAACGCGAGTATTGTTCGTCCAAGTTCTTGATCTCGGAGTGCATTGACAACGCATCTTCAAGGGAGAGGATCAAGGATCTGCATGCGAAGCTTTCGGTTTTCACACTTCTGCAGATTGTTCATCAGTAGATCTAGTTTAGGGTCCTTGATGCTTGAAGGACCGGTTCTTTACGAAACTTGGTAATGCATGTTTCTTTACTTTTTAGATTTGTAATACTTCTGTCAATGGATTTCTAAGTTCTTTTCTTTTCTGGGTATGTGAAATTGATTGGATGACTATTTCTTGATGCTCTTCGTTATTGTTTGTATTTTCTCATTTGATTGATTCTTTTAACCTTTCAACTCAAGAGATTCATGGGAATGAAACTTGAGTTTTTCAACAGAAATAATTTGGGAAATGCGTTTCTGTTAAGAGTCAATTGAACCCTTTTGGATTAAGGATAATCAAGGGTGATTTCTGATAAATTGTCTAGAAAGATTTAGGAACCTTTGGAAAAAGATTTTCTTGAATCTTAATGTTGATTCTGGGAAGTTTCAATTAAACCTGTTGTAGTACTTCAGAAATTGAGATAAACTCGCTGTAGCTTTGAACGAAATTTGCAGGAATGCAAATACTTTTGTGTCATCCATGATTTTAAATATACCCAGAAGCCTTTTTACATTGATAAACACTTCTTTACTTTTAGATCATATTTTGATAATTGAATAAGAATACAAAATTCTCTTTTTACAAAAATCAATTAAATTCCAATATCAGAATTTTTAATTCAGATTAATAAAAAGAAAAATAATTCATACCGTTCCCTGAGAACGATAACTCTTTTCTTCGGAAAAATATACCTCTAAACAATTAGAGCACCAAACCAGAAAACAAGAATATAGCTAGGCTCTTATTCAACCCCAGAAGCAGTAGCCAGAGCCTATGATGCTGCACTTCTATGCCTTAAAGGCTCCTCAGCAAATCTCAATTTTCCTTTAAGTTCTTCACAATACATTCCTAAAGATACTGTCATGTCCCCTAAATCAATACAAAGAGTTGCTGCACTTCTATGCCTTAAAGGCTCCTCAGCAAATCTCAATTTTCCTTTAAGTTCTTCACAATACATTCCTAAAGATACTGTCATGTCCCCTAAATCAATACAAAGAGTTGCTGCAGCTGTTGCAAATAGTTTCATTGAAAATGCCAGCACTCCACCTTCCCCTCCTCTTGCATCAACATCGTTATTAGAATGTATTGTAATTAATATCAATAATATATAAAGGGTTTTATAAGAGTTATATTGTAGGAAAAATGATTGTGTTATGTTATAGAGATTCATTTTGTGTGTCAGAGTTTTTTTTTACTGCGGGTCCCACAAAATATTGTGTGTGTAGAAAATTTTGTGTGATCATGTTAAATGATAGATGATAAACCCATATATAAAAAGATACCAGATGATCAAGTTTAAGTTATTTTATTATTACTGTACAAATTTTATTTAAATTTGTGAGATATTCAAGTCATAACATGTGCTCCTTATTTTTGATGCAGTGAGTGAGTGCCACACAGATACGGATTTTACATTTAAAATTAAACAATTGAAATGATGATTGCATATACCTGTTGACATGGTGACAAATTGTATGATCATAGCAATTGTGGACTAAGTGGCTGGCTTCCAGGATCAAAAGAAAAAGGAAAAGAAAAAAAAAAAAAAAACCTTTCTTAAAGCCGTTTCGGGAATGGTTCAAAACCAATTCGGAAATGATTGTAGTTCGAAATTAGTTTGAAATCGGTTCATAAACGGTTCGGGTCGAACTGATTTGATTTTTTTAAAAAAAGTAATTCAGAGAACCGAACCGGTTTAAAGCGGTTCAATTCAGTTCTTTAAAAAATTCGGTTTGGATCGACCCATGCCGATTCCTACATTTGATACTTGTGCTCTCAGCGCTAACATCTGTTTGCTGCATTGAGGTTGCATGGAACCTGGGATTAAGAAAATTATGGATTGAAGGAGACTCCAAAGTGGCCATCTGCCTCATTGAGAAAGGTTGTGATAGGAAGCATCCTTTGGCTCTCTTCATCCGTCGAATCCAAAATATCCTGGGAAGGCAATAGAACTGTAAACTAATTCATACTTGTCCGGAAGGTAATATGGCAGCAAATAGATTAGCTAACAAGGGTGGGTTGCTATTTGACTGGGACTTGCATGTTATGCTTGAACCCCATGCTGATTGCAACTTGCTGTTGAGTAGGGACACGATGGGCGTAACTAGCCCCAGAATCTCTACTGTTGTTTAGTTTTCATTCCACTAGTTTTCATTCTAGTATTTAAAAATAAAAAAAAAACAAAAAAAAACATAGTTACAATAAAGCTAGATAGCTAGTTAAAATTAGGGAATAGATAGCCATTATTTTTTTCCACAATCACTTATGTCTCTATAATTTTTTTTATCACATATACCCTTGTGGTTTTTATTTTTTACAAAACACAGGACAAAAAAAAATTACATGAGCATAGATGATTCTGAAGCAAATCACATGCACATTTGTGAACTTTTCCCTTAAAATTAACCTGAAGCTAATGATATATTTTGTAATTTTAAAAACGATTATACCAAATAATATTGTTAATTTATTCCATTTTGTTATTACATTGTCTTAGATAATTTTGATGCCTCTATGTTAAAAAAAAAAAAAGAACTAGTAATTAATCATGGACAGTTTGATACTTTGATCATGAAATTTTTTTTGTCTTTGTTGGCATCTAGCTTTATTTGGACGGTATGATCCGATGCAGTATTCTAAAAGATACTTCAGTTTTACTGTTCTGAACCAACGGTGTCCCGTTCAGAGAGAATAGTGATCCAACGTAGGTATTGAACCGTCAGAATTACCAAAATCGAATTAATGCATCCACCTCTCACTAACTCTGTAAGACTGTCACTTTTCTTAGAAGTGTATCTCTGATAGTGTAAAATCTCAGGTATTCTACCAAACCATAATAACGAGAATTAAATAGGTGGAGTAAAAATACAGGGAATTACTTTTCTTATCTTACGTAAAGTAAATATTATCTCCTGCATTTACATTTTTTAAATGGATCCCATAAAAAAAATTTCTCTCACCTTCAATTTTTTCTCTCTCCTATTTATTGTTTGAACATAAGATAATACTTCTCTTATGTAAGATAAGAGAAGTATTACCCAAAAATATATATTCGATATTTTTTAGTGTTTAATTTTAGAAGGGATTTAAATTCTTAATATCAAGATCCATCCCTAATGGAAATATTAGAATATCTTTAAAAAAAAAGGTTAAGTATTCTGAAAAATAACAAATAAATAAATATAAATTAAGTTACAGGGTTACTTTGGTTTAGTCTCACATGATGAAATGAGCATAAAGCCTGAAAAAATCGACATTATATATAATAAATGTATATCAAACGGTCCATATGTGATCATGATCATGGTCACCATAAATTTAAAATAATATATAAAACCGAGAGGGAAAGTGAACCAACAAAAAGGTAGGATTAATGAGTAACTGAAAAAGCAATAAACCAAAGAAAAAGCAAACTAAGAACATAGAATTATCCCGTTCTGACTCCATCTTATGCAAGACGGAGAAAAAGGAACCAAACAAAAAGTAAAAGGTTTAAAAAAAAAAAAAAAAAACCACATTGACTAGTCCGAAACCATCTCAATCAAAAACATCTACATCATCATCGTAAAACGTTGTCGTACACCTGCTTGGTCACAAACGTCAAGGTAGCTAGCTAGTTGCTTTTTTTTTTTTTTTCTGTTATTAATGTATTATGGCTGTCATCATGTCGTTCAACGCTTTCATCTTGTAAAGTCGTGAACGAGACTCGTTGTTCTGTCTGCAACGTTAAGTCTCCAAGACATAAAAGGAACACCATTCTCAGAGTCTCTATCGGAATCATGAACCTGCGAGTGTCCGTACCACGAATTGTTGTTCTGGTAGCTGTAACCGTCGTGAGCCGCGGCTGTTGTTGCGGCTGCGGCGGCTGCGGCGCTGGCTCTTCTCTCTTCCTTCTTGAATCTAATCCCACAAGCATTGCATAGTGACTGCAATTCAATTCAGATACAACCCAATCTTTAAATAATACATTTAACATAAATTATAAAATGCAATCAAAAGTGTAGCTTAATTAATAGCTAAGTAGGTGATGGAAACACCTTATTTCCTGAATATACGAAAGCCTACTTGCCTTAAAAAAGTTATATAATGTTATGTACTGTACCCACTTTCTGTCCCCAGTACATGTAGCATTTCATTCGGGGCAGAATCTCGTAGGCATTCATCTAAATATAACCCTGAGGATTATCTCATGACTCATTTAGGAATTTATCTATAACATATCCTGGGTACAATATTTGTGCCCAGAGCACATCCTAAATACCGCAGGTGACTCACGCACACACCCTTGTTCATCCCATAATGTAACAATTTATAGTTTTTGAAAAAAAAAAATAGATTTATTTATTTATTTATTTTTACCTTTGGGCCACGAGGACCATTCCTCCAAAGGGGTGTGGAAGTGGTATCGCAATTAGCGCAACGACGAGCGAGGAGAGGATCATTGTTGTTGTTACCATTGCTTCCTTTGTTGGATTTGGTTTGAGATTGTGGGTTGTGTTTTGATTGCAATATATCCCAGCAAAAATTGGTGACGGAAGATCGACGGTCATGGCGGGTTCGTTTCTCTTCATCTTCAGTTAAACGTGTGGATGGGGTTCCAAGGGAGAGCGTGCAGTCCACGGAAGAAGAAGAGGGCGTGAAGGAATACATGTCGGATTCATAATCATCATAGGGATTTTGATCGGGCATGGAGAAAAGCATAGGGTAAGAATTAGTTTGGCCATAAAACATACCGCATGTGCACGTTCCCGTCACGTGCCCCTGAGAACTACTGCAACAACGATGCATCATTGGTTGATATTTTCTTCCTCTTCTTCTCTATGATTATGCAACAAAAAACGGTTTCTTCCAAATGAAGATAGCAAAATGGATGTGAAAGGTTATGGAGGAAGAATGATAGTGAAAAAGTAGAATCAGAATTTGAAATGTAAAGAGAACTTAGAAGGAAGAGAGTGAGGGAGAAATGAGAAGTGGGTGTTGTCAGGTAGCTTTATAAGCTAATAAAATGGCGAAATACCAGTCAGCACCTGTAGTCCACGTTGTCGATAACTGCAAATGAAATTCTTTTCTTTTTATTTTTTATTCTTTTTTTTTTATTTTTGGAGGCAGGAATGAAGCGAGCTATAAATAAAAAAACAGAGTGGGACCCACTGGCTGTGTTATAAGGAAAGAGAAAGTGTTCTCTTAAGTGAGAAGAAATCAAGGGGAAGACTGAGTGATTCAGTCAATGAGTCAGAGAGTGAATGTGGTGGTGGTAGGGTACGACCCAAGTATTTTTTTGAGAGTTTTTTTACAAGCGTAACTGTTTGTTACTGTGCTTGAAATTATCAGGTGCATAATTTCAATTTATAATAGTAAGAGTGAAGTGGAAACATAGGAAGAGGGGAGAGTTAGTGCGAGGAGAGTTTGGTCATTGGGTAGTCAAAAGTGGCCACGTGACAGTGGGAACAGTCTTCCATGGATATGCCTTCTCCGATCACGAGGCTTTTATTAGTCTCAAACCCAATACATCAAAAAAAGGCCTCTGTCTCTGTATCCGTATCTCTGCCACTGCCCAAGGAAAATGGAATAGTTTCCTTCCCCTTAATACTTATTCTCACGCTCCACTCTCTTCCCTTCCCAACCACGCTCTAATCCCAATGTTGCTACAATTAAAACACTTCATTAATGTATAATATCCCGATATACCTGCACCTTTGATATTCCGATATATTAATCGTATAATATTTCTCATGTAAATAGAAGGTGAAATACACGTATATAAAAAAGGGAAAAATTATTCATGAAATAAATTTAAACTCTTTGTGTCTGTTTGGAGCATCTGATAAAGAAGACATTATCCTACTTTTATCTCTTGTTTTGGTGGGTGAATAGGATATGATTAAATTATCTATTGTCTCATTTATCTTATCCAATACATGATTTTTTTATCTTATGGGGAACTAGGTTAGGATTCAACAGGATAGGATACCAGCATGGGATACCCAATAAATCTCCAGGCTACCCAATATTCCCCACGATACCCAATATATTTGTATTTATTGCATTATATTTTATTTTATTTTCTCTTTTCTCCTTCTACATGATCTTCTCAGATTGCTAATCAGGTGTTCATCAAACACATTACATGATATCGGTTTATCAGCCTCATATCATATCTCACCCTTACCTATCCTATCCACCAAACGAGCCCTTACACACTCTTTAACTGTGCCATCTTTTTTTAGATAGTGGAGCCCATGAATTTATCTCTATTTCTCCACATAGTCCTATACAAATTTTTCATATTTTTATGTGTGTATAAAAAATAATTTTATCTCTTATAATATAAAAATATTAAATTCTATATTAATTACCATAACTTTGATATTTTGAACCGTTTTATCTCTCTCTCACGTTAATTTTTTGGTGAAGTCGTGAAGGTGAATACAAAGCATTTATCTGTATTAGAATTGAAAGTGTAAATCCATTAATTATATCATCATGTAGGTGAAACTGAAGTTGCATTTTTTTATTATTATTTTATTGCATTTTGGAATTGTACAAGCTCCCGCTACATTTACATGCATGCTGAAAATTCTTTGAAGTATTGGTGTAGTAATGAAGTTTCAGAGTATCACTCACTGAAATTCATTAGAAATATCTATCACCCATTTTTTATCATTAAATATCACATGACTCTCTCCTTATTTCTAAATTTAATAAAAAAAATATCTTCTACGTTTACAATACACAATCTCACTATATTTATATTTGTCTTTGGATGCTCTCTTTGCTAGAAACTACTTATAAACATAAGTTAGACCAAACAGGTTTTGGAAAAAGCTCTTATAACGAAAAGCTTTTTTTTTATAATGAAAAAAAATGCTGAAAACTAAAAGCTCCTCCTAGGAGCTTTTTTTAAGCTCTTATCTATTTTTCTTGAATTTCGTGCTTTTTTTTAAGTGAAAAGTGATAAAGATAGAGAGAGATAATTTTCCTGAAATGTGTGCTTTTAAGTAACTTTTAAGCTAAAATTTTTATGTAATTTCCAAACAGTTTTTAGTTTCTTTTTTTAAGCTCTTTTTTTAGCTTTAGCTTATAAGCAGCTTCTAGCTTAACAATATGAGCATCCAAACAGGCTCTTACAAGGGGATTGACATGTTTTTAACTAGGGAAATATTATTCTCTTTTTACATGAGATGTCTTCTCTTATGTTCTCTCACTTCAATTTTCATACTCTACCTTTTTTGGGAGTGGATCCTCTCATGTGCTAATTAACGAGCAATCATAACCATACATGAGTAAACGAATGGTGATAAGAGATGAGAGAGAAAAAATATAAAGATAGAAAGTTACACAATCATCACCGTTGATTTAATTATTAATGGGTAAGATCCTCCCACATGACATAATCATATTAAATTACACATGAGAGGATCCATTTCCACTTTTTTTTTCTTATAATAATGGGATCCACCTATTTTCTTTCTACAACATAGGATAATTATCTTACGTTAAATGAGACTAATAAAACTCTTTTAACTAATCCAAAGAATGTTTATGGTTTTTTTTTCTTGGTACATTACCAGGAGGTATCCCGGACACCATGCCCGGGAAATGTTTATGGTTTTAACTTAAATATTGATGGGTTAAAGTTACAAAAAGAAAAAGAAAGATAAAAAAAAAAAAAAACATACTTATGAATTAACGATTTGTTTTTGGGGGTCACGCACATTGATGAGGTGTGGGATATGTCCAATTTGTGGGGTTAGTGAGTGTGCCTATATGTGAAGATATATTTTCAACAGAACAATGACCACTTCTCCGTTAGCTGTTATAGGCCGTCCAATCCTTCAAATCTGCAAACAACAAACCAAAACAATAACCAGTTTTTGAAGCCTCAGCTTCCATCAGTGATTAACCGTACCGTGGGAATCACGTGAATCAAAAACAAAGAAAAGTTCGTCAATCGTCATCATAGTAACCTCATGCACCGAATCCAAACCCCATCACAGCCACATTGCTTTTTAGTTTTTAGGACCAGTTGCTTATGGAGCAACAGTACTATTAGCCGAAGTTGAAGAAGAGAGAATCCCTCAGATTTGGATTGATTTTTGGATCACACTCTCAGAAAAAAAAAAAAAAGCTGGAGAGAGAGAGAAAGAGATAAAGGTACCCAAATGGGATACCTTGCAATCATCAAAGCAACCCTTGCTTCGTACTTGGCTTATTATGTGTCTAGTCCACTAGACAACAACAGATTTCAATGGGTCAAAGATAGAAACTATACCAAAAAGAAAAGTGTCACAAAAATTCACAACCAAATCCAAATAAATTAAAATCAAAAATATTTTTAAAATGAAGCAAAAAATGCACAAAGGGACCCCACGTTCATCATAGCCAAACCAAACAACCTCCTCTGGAATATCGATCCGATTCGATCAAAAGATTCAAAAACATTCACGGAGAGAGAGAGAGAGAGAGAATCAGATCGTCTAGAGATTGATGAAGCACAGTTCGACAAACGGGGACGACCACCGCTTTCCAAAAGATGCTCTCTATTCGCTTTGTAAACTACGATTAGCCCAAGATGCAAACTAAGAATTATGTTGTCATTTACACACATTTCCTGCATCCTCACGCAACCTCATGTAACGTGGATCTTACTCTAGCTAGCACACTCTCAAATTAATTTTTAGTGCTTTCATAATTACATTTTCGTTAAATTATTGTGTGGATTCATAAATGGGAGTAGAAGAGTACTTTTATCTTCTATACATACATCAATTTTCGTGTTATTTTTTTATCTTCTTTTCTTTTTCTATAAGTGGGTGGATCCCATATGTGATTGTCTTTTTAACATGAGAGAGTTTTCTCCTATTGCATGAGTTAATAGAGCCTTTCATAAATTATGATTTTTTAAATAACCCTTCACTTTGAAATTTTAAATAAGATTATTGTAAAATCAAATATACTTAACCACTAAATTTTTTTCCTATCTTCCAATATTATTTTCTTTATTCTTAATTTTTAAATTTGAAACCTCAGGAAACATACTCTTATCGCTTTAAGAAATGATTGTTGGCCCTAAGTTTATTATAATTATTTTGCTTATATGTATTTTTAATTGATTTAATATATTATTTGAGCATATAAGTAAGAAACTCAGAACTTTTTCACTCCGAACCTTCTTCTGCTTGGGCTTGGTTGACGTGTGAGGGAATGTACAGGGACAATAACTAAAAGGGTTTTGATTTTTCTTAGGAGAAAATTTTCTTATATGGTAGATAAATAATTATGTGAGCTTCACATCTATTAAAAAATAAAAAAGCTAAAAATAATATTGCATGAAAATTGAAGAGTCACTAGTAAGAGAAAATAACTCTCCTATAACATGAGAAAATATTTTCCTCTAAGTAAAATATCATACTATTCCCAAAAATTACTTGAATGTCATGTATCGGATTTTTTTTTCAAAATACTATGTCATCTAACTCGTTATAATACCTAACAAGTTAGGAGTAAATATGTGATAGTAGGTTCATGACCATGTAAATCGCTGCACAATACAACCAGATTACGTGACAGACAATTTCTGTCACATCCTACCACACAGCATAAAATGCTAGGCAGCTTGGCATGTTACGTGTCTGACATGTGTCAAACTCACTATTCTGACATGTCGACATACATGTTGTGCTACATAAGTACATAGCATATTACGTGTAGGTAGCCCAATATTGATTTGCATCATTGTGGTCTAATATATTATAGGATAATTTTAATTATTGAATTTGTATTTTGAAATAAAATGATTTATGAAAAATTAATATCGGTATGAATATTTTAGTTTTCAATAACTTATGTTAAAATAATTTAATTTACGTATTTTAATTAATTTAATTTAATATAGAGTGTTAATTAATTCAATTTAATATAAGAGTGTTAACTAATTCAATTTAATTTAGTTTATGTTAAGTTAAATTATTTTTAACTTTTAAGTAATTTAATTTAATTTAGGAGTGTTAATGAATTAAATTTAATTCATGTCTATTAATTAATTTATGTTAATTTAATTTATATTAATTTAAATCATTTTAGAACTATTAATTAATTATTTTTAGGAGTGTTAATTAATTAAATTTAGTTTATTTTATATTAAGTTAAAATTGTTTTGAACTGTTAAGTAATTTAATTTAATTTAGGGGTGTTAATTAATTAAATTAAATTTATGTCTGTTAATTAATTTAGCTTAGTTTACATTTATTAATTTAAATTATTTTAGAACTGTTAATTATTTTTAGGAATGATAAATTTATTAGACCAAAAATGCTGGACTACTGGACTACTTACACATAATATTAATCTCGCTGCATTGTGCAATGACTTACGTGGTCATGAACTTACTGCTACGTGCCCACACTTAACTCACCAAATGTTATAGTGAGTTAGGTGATGTGGCATTTAAAAAAAAAATATTCTAGCCCGGAGACGTGACATTCGGATAATTTTTTTTTGCATAGTGTGATATTTTAGTCATCATCTCGAAATGTGTATGATATTTTTTATCATAAATAAATAAACTCCTCGGCGATTATTAATGAGAACCTAGAACGAGAAACAAATCTATCTATTTTGTGAATGATTTTTTAATAGTTTAACAACCATTTAAATTTAATATAATAAGATACTTTTGGAAAATTTAATGATATATTTTTAATTCAATAACATATAATTTATGTACTTCCTGCCGTAGTCCAGGACATTGGAATTTCTTCAAACGAGAGCGTGGATGCGTGTGGTGTAAATAGTGGTCACCGCCTCATCACAACCGCAGTTGTCCACGGCCTTACATGAATACATGTATTGCTCTCGTTAATCATGATGTTACGTGGCTCGTTGGATTTGTTGGGACCCACCTGTCACAGTGATTCACTTTCCCAATGTAAAGCGAATAAAGAAAATGAAATAATAATTGCCCAAATCGTATCTATCGCCTAATCCGACGAAAATCCTAAAATTGATTTAATAATTAATTGTAATAAATAATATCGTCAACCAAGATGCCACGTGGGTATAGTGGAGTATTTTCTTGCGTGCATGCATGCAAATGTGTTGGACAGCAGCGGTAGCCACATTTTATATTCTACCATAGTAGGACTATGTATACACAATAATGTTAAAATAAATAACACAATAATTGCTATAATAAACTTTAGGAACGCATAGAATTACATTCCTCAAAAGCAACAACATACAACTGGAATGTCTGTCTTTCTCTCACTTGGGGTTAGGGACATTCCTCTCTGTTTAGTTCAACATTGATCCATCGAGACTAGAGAGAGAGAGAGAGAGAGACCTTTTTATGGCTAGCTAGGTTGATTGGGATTGGTCTAGTGATTTTGTTGTTGACGGGATCTTTTTTTGGTAGTGCCAGGTAAGGTTTCAAAGTACCAACATTGAAGAAGTGGAATAAGAATGTGAAGAGGGAAGAAAAGGAGGAGGAATAAAAATAAGGATTTTATTTTTCTTATGTTGTATGAGATAAGTTGTCTTATGTAATACATAAAATATGGATGGGACTCATTAAAAAGGAAGAGAGAAAATAAAAAAAAAAATTAAATAAAAATTTTTTTATGTGTTACATGAAACAGTGCGGAAACATAATAAAAATTGGCGAAGAAGTGAAATAGGAATGTGAAGAGGAGGAGGAATAAAAATAAAGTAGTAAAACGATAGGGGATGCAGTGGACCAACGTTTAGAAAAGGGGATTGTAGGAGAAACCCCTAATAAGACTTCCTACACCCTAAGAAAGTTAAGTTCTTGTCAGTATCATAACATCTGGGACTACAAACTGTAGCCTCTAATTGTCTCCTCTAAGGAGGTCTAACCTTTTGGTCAAAGGTGGTCTTAAGCCACTATGCTTATTGAATGCGCCTCAAAAGAGCATTCCTTTATCTTTTCATTTATTATTTATTAATTGTATTGTTAAGGGTTTGTCGATTATATGCTAAAACGTAATTCATGGGGTTTGTTAACTTTTAATTAAGTATGAGGTACTTTGGGTGACTAGTAAGTAGAGAATAACGAATTGATTAACTTGCATCCAATCAACTTTTTCATTTGATTTTTGGTACAACATAGTTTTCATTTTGTCTTCCCTTCAGAAAAGTGTGCATATAAATAAAGATAAGTTGAACGCTGTTGTAAAACATGAATTTTATACGTGGATGATGGTTATTGGAATTTTAGAAGGTGACTTTTTGCTTGTCTATAACTTTTGGTATGAATTGTAACCATTTTACATAATGGTACAATATTAATGTGTAATTAGTCCCCCTATTCATAGTTGAAGTCCTATATAAAGGCATATACTCTATGAAAAAGAAGATAATAAGGATCGATGATATTCTTCTACTTAATTTCTCCCATTATTTCATACTGTTTCTATTTTCTCTCTTAATTTTATAATGTCTTTATTTTCTTTCTTAGTTTCATAGCATGTTATCAGCGCGATCTAGTCTCTAGTGATGTAGCAACACAATCATGATCAAGTATCTTGTAAAGAACCAATTCAACCCAAAAGCTTAAGCTGTTGGGTGAGGTTACATTAATGATTTTATATATCTCAACACGCCCCCTCACACGAGAGCCCACTGGGCTTGAGGGGTGGACAATGCACAGACCCACCTACCTATGCGAACAAAGAAATTCCACTTGAAAGAAAGTCTCTAGCTCTGATACCATGTAAAGAACCTTGGGATAACACAATCAAATGATCAAGGTATAAAGGCCACATTAGTTGTGGAACTATATATCACAGATCAAGATCAGAGTGGATAATGCAACAGGCTCAGCCTACCTGTGCTAAGAAATTCCACAAGAGAAAGTGGGGGACAGCGAGACTCTGATACCATGTAAAGAACCTTTGATACCATGTAAAGAACCGATTCAACCCAAAAGCTTAAGCTGTTGGGTGAGGTTACATTAATGATTTTATATATCTCAACATATCTAATGGTGTAGATCAAGATCAAGTCTCTGGTATACCAAAATTCCCCACGTTCACGAGTCTCCCTTAACCAAGTGATGAGCTTGATACCCATAAAAAGGAGTAACACATGTTGGAGGTAATTAGTTTGAGAGAGAAGAGTTTAGAGATGCTTGAAGTATTACACATAGAGACATCAAATTTGGAATGTTCAATAGTGTGTTACTTTCAGCTTAGAAAACATTGCGAACACTACATATATACTGTTGCGACTTCGGCAAGTGCACCAGTCGTAAAAGTAATAAAGTATACGTGAGTACGAGGGAAATATCTTCAGTACTACTGAAGATTCAGTGCATCATTTACTTAATTTAGAAATGATAATATATATTTTTTACCATTTTACCCTTCTTTGTATGGTTATTTTCTCCTAAACTATCACTTTTTTCTACTTTTAGTAAAGGAGTACATACTACATTAGTATCAAAGATATGCTCAAGTACAAGATCGTTCCATGAGAATTAGAATTCAAGCACTAATTCACTATTCGCGCTTTATTTGGACAAAAAATTATGAGAAACTTTGAATTTTAAAATAAGATTGATCAAAAGCATAAGAATTCAGAATTTAAAACACAAGCAATTAAAAAGAGTGTTTTGACAATTAAGAAAAGCATAGTTAGGGTTTCGGCTTCCCTCAATTTTCTCTTTATGCCATGAATTAAACAGTCAAGAAGCTGCTCTTAATATAATGTCAATTAATTGTTTCTAAATTAATTAAGGCTCAATTCCTTGTTACCTTAATTCTATGTAATCTTGAAAGATCCTAGTTCCCCGGTTGTTCTTCAAGAAAACATGCATTAAGATCAAGAATTCAAAGATTGAACAATTGCCCTATGTCTATTCTTAGATCACAAGGATTATGATGAATTTATCAAATTAGGGTTCATGCACCATGAATTATATGTAAATATCCAGGTGAGACCAAATAAAAGAAAGACATTGTACCATAAAAATTCGAAAGTAGGATACAGAAAAAAAAAGTGGGCAAAAAAATTAATTTATTGCAATTTAAATAAATAAGTATGATTATATAGTTATTTTCATACTATTTACGAATTTATTACAGGATATCACATCTGGATTGGGCGTGAGTGGTCACGTCTAAGTTAGGCGTGACCCACGAGACACTCACACGGTCACACAATTAGGCGTGGCTCGTCTGGTATTGACATGTGGCACAAAAAGTTAATAATTTAACTGTAAAACATCTGAAGGCCATAATTTTTGATTTGGATATCCGAATCTGGTAATTTTTTTTTTGATTCCTCATAACTTTTGGAGATCTATGCATTAACACCTCATTTGATATGTTTTATCTCTCATAAACACAATTTGAATTTACAACAATAGTACTATAAGAGCTTTTAAACTCTGAAGTCTCAGAGCTTTTTTCGAACCAAAAAACAAACACAATCTTCTTTTAAAAAATCTTGAAATTATTAAAAAAAAGAATAAAAAGCAAACATTTATTGAATAGAGATAGGAGCTCGCTGACATAGTGAGAGAGAGAGTGTGTGTTCTTTGTCTTTGTTGAGAATAACAATGGAAGTGGAAGAGAGCATAGCATGATGTAATTTTTTTTTAAAAAAAATTAAAAATATAATATAAATGACACACCTTGTGTCTTTTCTCTCTTACAAAGAGGTGAGATCCACACATTTAAAACTTTTTCTCCCTACTCTCTCTCGTGTGATTTATTTCTTTCTCTCACATAAAATGATACAATTTGGTGTCTTTAAAATGATACACACATTTATTCGAAGCAAGACTGGGTATCTGAAGTATGTCTTTTCTCTGGTACAAAAATTAACAGGTGATAAAATATGCCAAAATGCATTTAATTGGTCAAGAGGTAAAAAAAAAAGATGCTTTTAAATACTTGGGCTCCATTTTACAAAAAGGTGGAGAGATTGATGAGGATGTTAATCATAGAATCAGAGCAAGGTAGATGAAATGATGCAGTGCATTCGGGTTTTTGTGTGACCACAAAATTCCCCTTAAGTTAAAAGGAAAATTCTATAAAACGGCAGTAAGACCGGCAATGCTATATGGAGCGGAATGCTGGCCAGCACATAGGCAATATGAGCATAAGATGGGAGTAGCAGAGATGAGGATGTTAAGGTTGATGTGTGGTTACACAAAGATAGATAAGATAAGAAATGAAGATATTCGACGAAAGGTCGGAGTAGTACCGGTTGCCGAGAAGATGAGAGAACATAGATTGAGGTGGTTTGGGCACGTGATGAGAAGGCCCCTGGATGCTCCTGTAAGAACAGAAGTTTGTTACCAAGAGCTCAACACAAAAAGAGGCAGAGGTCAGCCGAAACTTACTTGGGGGAAGTAGTAAAACAAGATTTAATGGAGTGAGATATAGATTGGCGGAGGTATGTCTTAGAACGGAATGAAGAAAAGCTATAAGTATGGTGGAGGGTTAGACCCGTGGTTATTCCTATGTTCCAGATAGCACTTTTTAGTCTTTTTCCCCTTCATTTCCCCCACTTCTTCTTGTCCTTTTCTTTTTCACTTTTATTTATATATATATATATATATATATATTATTTTTTATTTTTTTTTTATTTTATTTTTTCAACAATTTTATATCTTTCATGTGGGTTCATCTACCACCGACCCAATTAATTTGGGATAAAGGTGATGTTGATGTTGATGTTGATAATGATATCCCCCTCCGATGGTCTCTTTTTTAAACAAAAATTAACAGGTGATAAAATATGCCAAAATGTGTTTATTTTGTATTATAAAAAAATAATGGCTGCTCCCATCAAAACCCTTCGTACAAATTCTACGAATTGGGTTTGTTGTGATTTAGCATCATGGACTCTGCTGCGGTTTATTTTGACATTGTTATGGACTTTTCGTTATGTGGTTGGTGGAAACTAGATTTGTGAAGATTTGGGTTTCTGATGGGCCTTATGGCCCATTATTATAATTAGGCATCTCTGATGGGCCTCAAACTCGATAGTTTTTGTTTTTTTTTTCACAGAGGCTATCTGGAGCATACTTACTGATACTAGCAAATAAACAGGACAATATTTTATTTCATTTTTTTAAGACTAGATGGGCGTTTTACTTGTAGTCCTCTTATTTAATCTTGCCTATTTCTTAAATAATTACTCAATAGGAAGAACTACAACTAACTCTCAATAAGAGGATTTATATAACCAACCATAAGTAGTTAAGATATTCATTCATTTATAACAACAAATATTCCCTGCACTGAAACCTTCTGAGTACATGGCAAGGGAGAACTATTGTCAATAAATTTAATAACACATCTCAACTCAAAATCTTCAGAGATTTAGTTT
This sequence comes from Gastrolobium villosum, assembly GCA_032173675.1. NCBI lineage: Eukaryota > Viridiplantae > Streptophyta > Magnoliopsida > Fabales > Fabaceae > Gastrolobium > Gastrolobium villosum. The sequence goes on from JAVKPL010000437.1 coordinate 20,289, forward strand.
GTAGGTCATTCTAATCATATGTTCCTCATTTAATTCATTCATAATCAATACTATATTTACCATTCACACTTTTTTTTTTTTTTTTTTTTTGGTAAAAACTTACCATTCACACTTAAATTCTCAAGAGATTGTTCAAATAATCTTAGGTGTTTGTAAAATCAACAATGTTTTTGACTTCATGCAGTATACGTTAACAAAGCATTATATTATTAGCTGATCTCTTATTCAAACAATGCTCATTATGAGGTAGTAACTAGTAAGTTTCATGCATCATAATTATATGATTTTGATATATCCCTATATATATATATATATATATATATATATATATATATATATATATATATATATATATATATATTGTTTTTCTTTTCTTTTCTATTTTTTATAGCTCTACTTTTCGATCATATTTTTTCGGCACTATTTTTCTTTTTATTTCTCTTTTTCAATTTAGTGACCAAACAAATTTGCAATGCCAGTGATGAATGGCATGAAATAAAATTTCTCTTTTTATTTCTCTTTTAAATATAAATATATATATATATATATATATATATATATATATATATATATTTCTCAAGCTGCTTGAGATAAGATTATCTCTGGTTACCCAAAAACTATGTCGTTTTGTTTATTTATTTCCTTATATTAATTGATTTACCTTTGAATGGTTATGATTCCACTTTTCTCTCTCTTCCTTTATCACCGTTAATTCATCTTTATACGGTTATGATTTAATAGCTGGAGATAACATTATATCAAGTAATTTGAGAAATGATAAGCCCATATATAATTAAATCATATCTAAAGTTGTTGTATGTATAGCAATGATTGATGGATGGTTATGATTCCCCACATTAAATGCTTTAACCTATATATATATTGCAAAATGATTTATAATATAACTGCATATAAGCATTGGTGCAGTCACATAAAAACTACGTTGTTTTGGGTGCAGGCTAAACCTATATATATATATATATATAGGCAAAATGATTTGTAAACTGTATATTGCTTTTAAAATTAATTATAGAAAATAAAAATATTATATTTATTTCCACTTTTGTATGGTTATGATTCATCATATTTTATATTTGATATTTATTTCCAACTTTGTATAGTTATTATTCCCCATATTTAATGCTTTCACATTATAAAATGATGTAGTTTTATATGACTGCATCAATCCTTAGGTGCAGTCACTTTTTATATATATATATATATATGAGCTTTGATTGTCTTATGTTGCATGCGAATTGTTTTATCATATTATTACTCAACTAGTGATAGGCCCCAAACTTATTAAAAAAAGCTTTGCATGCAAATTGAAGGGTCACAACATGAGAAGTGAGAAGTGTTGATGAAAACCGATCCAATATATATATATATATATATATATATATATATATATATATATATACTTGGTCATTTCCCCAATCACAGCTCAAAAAATTTTAAACCCAAGACGCATTAACCCATCAACTAACCAAAAAAAAAACCTAGCCACATCTCATCAATGAAATTTTATCTGTGTAGAGTTTCATATCTCATTGCAAAAAAAAAAACTATATTATCATTTACTGATGTTTTTGTATTTCAAAAAAAAAAATTACAAAGTCAATATATACAAAAGATGTTATTTGCACAATAATCATGAAACAAATTTTAGAATTTTCAAAAAACCGATCGAATCCAAACCGAAAAAATTGGATTGGATCGGATCGGATTTGAAAAAAAATCCAAACTGAATGGATGATTACACGATCAAAGCGAAGGGATTGGATCGGATAATTTTTGCCTCCAAAACTGATCCAATCCAGACCGTGAACACCCCTAATCATGTCTTTACGTAGTATAAGCGTGATGGGACTGTCCAGTGCATCACTCAGCCAGATGGTATTTCTTCTATTTAAGCATATAGTCCGGGCAGTTAGCTAACTAATTAGTGTTAAGAATTTTATGTGGAGATGAAGTTAGGAAGAGTAGAAGAAAATTTAACGCTCCCGTCTACCTAGTTTAAATGTGTTTATCCATCCACCTAAAGAAATGGCTTCTTTTTGCATCTTATTTTGGATTTTCTTATTGTTCTTTTTCCCTTCTGATTCTGGTTAGTGTACAGTAGAACATAACACATACCATCTTTAACAAGTAGCTAATACTGACCAATCATGTCATGCACGCTGAGACTGGTAAGTAATTTGGTACATAGTATAAAATAAAACCTAATAGTATAAGGTATAATTGTATAAAATCTGATTAAATTCTAATACTATCTAGCATTTGACATGATATTATATAAAATACTATATTGTATAAGATAATATCATCTAATGTTTTGTAATACACTGTATAATACTAGAGAGGTTAAAAATAAATATTTTTGTCAAAAATACCTTTTAAAAATGAATTTACATAATTCTTCAAAATATATCAGATGATATTATTTTTTATAGAAATATGTTGATCAGTATGTCCAAGAAATATATTAATTTTTGTAAAAATAAAAATCTCCAATATTTTAAAAAATTATATCTTGAAAAATTATTTTTTATTTTAATATACTAATATTAAAATAATATATTAATTCTTAAGAATTGCATTGATTAATACATCTACCCCTTATTAGGCCTAATCCTACCCTCCTATGCCTGATTAAGTTATACATCGTTTTGATGTATAAAGGGATCCTGTTATATAAGCTTATAGCCTTATATTATATGATGTCACACCAAATAACTAAAAATGTCATAACGTAAAATATAAGCTTATACAACAAACACACGCCCAAAAGTTTAATAAAAGCCTTTTTTCAGCTCTTGATAGAACAAAAATCAGCATGGTCTCTGGCATTCTTGTTTGTATTTTTGTATTACATGAATCGGTGGAAACAAAACATTTGAATATAATTGCAGTAATATTCTCACTCAGCTAGCACATGGTATCAATCAGAATATAATTGTACTGTCGCGGCTGCTATAGAGCTTCCAATAAGAGTTTCTCGGTAAGAGCTTTGGATAGTCCCATCACGGTATCAGTTGACCCAACCTACCACAAGGATCACACAGCTCATTTTGTTAATAAAATGGAGGAAAGTTGGATGAATCCACATTTACATCTGACTGAAGACAACCATTTTAAATCTTGCTTATCTAGAAAATTAACTCCATTGGCATATAAGTGTGAAAAATGAGTGAAGGCTAAAGCTACAAATATTCCAAATGACCATGTTTTTAATGTGCATGCATATGCTTCTGTGAATGAGTGTTCTTGAGAAAGCAAGATAACTAACCACTGCATCCACAAAGGGTAATGTCAGTGGATGTTCCAGCATCAAACCCCCAGCAACATTGAATGTAATTTCCTCGTCAATCTGAGAAGCTCCCATCAAATAAGAGAACTCATATAGTATTCAGGTTGACAAGAATTTCCTGAAAGAAAGTTTCAAAAGAACATATGTTTTGAGAAACTGGTTAAAGTACTCTTTTCACCTTCATACTTAAGTCAGTGCAAGGGTGAAAAGTGTACTTCTAAAAAGCTTACCAGATTATCAATGACCTCATCTGGTATTTCATGGAAATAAACCTGTCATAATGGTGACAAATGTTAGTCATCTATGAAGAGATATCAACATCAACATCAACAACACCTTTATCCCAAATTAATTGAGGTCGGTGGTAGATGAACCCAAATTAAAGATATAGAAAGGTCGAAAAATAAAAATAAAAAATAAATAAATAAATAGATAAAATAATATATATATATATATATATATATTATATATACATATACATATATATATATATATATATAAATATAAAAGTAAAAAAGAAAGGGAAAAATCAAGAGGGGGAAATAAAGGGGAAAAGGACTTAAAAAGGACCATCTGGAACACAGGAATAACAACGGGTCTAACCCTCCACCATGCTTATAGTTTTCTCCATTCCGTTCTAAGGTATACCGTCCGTCAATCTATATCCTACTCCATTAAATCTTGTTTTACTACCTTCCTCCAAGTAAGTTTCGGTCTACCTCTACCTCTTTTTGTGTTGAGCTCTTTGTAACACACTTCTGTCCTTACGGGAGCATCCAGGGGCCTTCTCATTACGTGCAAACAAGTGGGAGGGGGAAAACAATGAAAACAATGCAGCCTGGTTGGTAGCTAAAAGATTTTGAGTCTGATGGGGAAAGGGGGAGGGGGATGGAAAAAAAAGTGGGTGTCATTTTTTCATGTGAAGAAGAACATTTCTTTCCCTGAGAGTGAATTTTTCTTACACTGAGCACAGTCAACAAATCATTAACCTCAAAAAAGCATTTCCTGCATCTAATGAACATGTTACAAGGTTCTTACTCAAATGAATAAATTAACTATTTTAGGCACCTAAAGACCCAAATAGCACAAAATAATTTGACTTTTATTGCCACAGAAGAACATAGATTATACATAAGCTCAAGCAACAGCAGCTTGTACCTCTGCACTTTCCCATCCCCCATAACGTTTTCCAGTCACGAGGTTAGTTACCACAACAGATCCTACAACAGCTGCATGACTCCCAGAATATCCTGCAAATTATTCAAATTTATGAATGTGGTTATTATATCTGCCTTAATTCCCAACAAGAAAAGGAGGGGACTAAAACCCGTCATGCAAACCTTTGATGAATTCCCGTGCTTCTTTTTCACTAGTTGGTTTTTCCCTGATTATTCCTCTATACACCACAACCTACAAAACATTTAGCAAAACAAACAGTCTTACAAAAGTCTTGGCTTTAACTCCCACATTGGTTGTATGAGCAACAAAAGGCTTTGGGCACTCCCACCCCTTGAGCTAGCTTTTGGGGTGGTGGTGTTCTTTACATAACCATAACAAAATCAGTTAAAGGTGGCCATTTAGGATTTAGATAGATGGTAACATAAAAGTTTAAGGAGTATATAGAATGTGAGGTGTGGGACAAATGATGACCCCATATGTAGAAAATGTAAATAAACAGCGCATTGTCTAAGCCAAATCTTTTGCCTGACTTGTAATGAAATGGAATTTGCATTAGAGAAGGTTAATACACCAGTAACACAACTTAGTTTGATACTTTGATTTATGTTTTCTGTAGGTTCATCTACTTTAATTCGTGTTAACATTCTCAGAATAACTAATCTGTTTCATATAGGAAAATGGAGGGAAGCGCATGGCTTGGGAACATCATCTAATAAGCTTCTGCTTATGAGGATTCCTTATTTTTCTCCCAGATGTACCTTTTCTCCTTTCTTGCTACTAACATATTCTTCTTTTATCAAAATAAAATTGATTTATATGATTCTTCTTTTATCCGATTGCTTAGGACAACTGTATAAGACTAAGTTGGTAGAAATCAGAAGAGAGATAAGTAACATATTCTTCTTTTATCTGTAACAGGAAAGCTAAAGTCATGGCTTTTGGCGTTATGCATACAGATAAGTAACATAAGTTAGATGTAATTTCTTTCAACGATGCATAATTGAAACAAACAAATAGTGAAAGAGAAAGAATGATGCATACGGTGTCTGCAGTAATTAAAAGTGTTGCAGAAGCATCTTCGTCCAATGGAACTCCAGCAAAGAGCCTTTGCACAATAGCATCAGCCTAATAAGAGTATCAAGGTTAGAAAACAAAATGTACCTTGGAAAAATCAATAGATGAGGAGGATTTTAAATTGCTCATGGGTACAACCTCTCAACTCTATGTTATATTTTTCTACTTTAATTTATTTAGTTTTTGAGAGGAAGTTTCTGGATGGGGACATGACAAGCTTTAATCTATTTGTATATTCAGTCATAAAAAACCAGAAGCAAAGACCTTATATATGTCTTGCATTCTTCGAATAAATATTATTAGAAATCAAACAAATATATGATCTTGTTTTTCAACTAGCTCCTCATGCTCAACGGTGTCCTTGTTTTTGAGGAGATAAAAAATTCAGAATGAATATTACTTCAAACTTGATACAAAAGAAGTTTAGGAAGGTGGAAGCTGAAGTGCAACTCATTTACACTTCACCCCAAAAATTTTAGTCACTCCTGTAGCATGAAATAAGCTTAAAAAGATTTTCCACCCTCTACCAAGCAACAACGAGTGAAAATGAAAATCATTGCATTCCACCCCATCTTCACTAAGCACCCTACTTTCCATCTTCTAATTTTTTCTCCTCAAACAAGCAAACCACCCTAAGGCAGTGTTTGGTTCGAGAGAAATGGTCATTATCCCAGGGAAGTGGAAGTGGGATTCCCTCGTCTCCACGTTTGGTTGAAGAGAACTTAAAATTTATCCATCAATCTGAGTTCCCCAGCTAAGAAGATATGCGTGTAAACAAGGAGCAATTTCACTGTTCAGATGCCTTCTCTGACGATGGTATTGTTGGGAAAACCGGCTAAATGGAAAAAGGGGATAAAAAATGTTACAAATTTACCCCCAGCTGCTGCTTCAACTTTTGGTTTGTTTCATGTAAAGGTTTCTTGCTCAATACACGGTTTATCTTTCTGTTCATCTCATTCGGTAAGTTAATTCGCTTCTGGTATTTTTGATGTGATGCTGGAGAATAACATACTGTCTATGACTTCATAGCCTTCGTATTTGCCTTTTCAAAATTGCTCAATGACTTAATAGCCTTCAAAATTGATGAGTTCTTAGCTTTACATATGTGCCTTTCATTTCTCTCCACTCTGGTATTTGGTTTGAATCTATTATTATGAGAATCTTCTTTGGCGTGAAATGCCTCTAATATCATCTGTTTGATGTTACTTTGCTGCCTTGAAAATTTTCCCATTTCTTAATTTTATTTATCTATATAAGAGAGTATTGATTCTTTCTCTTTTCATTTGTTTCAGGACAGAATTTATGTTCAAATTAATGTCAGATATGTTGATCAAAGATCTTGTAAGCCGCAAACTGGAGTTGAAAGATGAAAGCCATGGGACATATACACAGATAACATAACCCAGGTCCATCACAAACTGGAGTTCATGAGGAAGCTCCATGGAAAAGCTTTGGGACATCTATGACTTCAATGTTTCTTATAATGGCCATTTGTTAATGAAATTAAATGAAATGAAATTTCAATTTTTGTATTGTCTCAGTCTTTGAAGTTAGAATTAATCATTCCTTCATAGCTCCTACCCTGTTCTTCATCTTAACGCAACGAAAAAACCAACTTCCATTCGATTTAGTGATATTAATTTGAATATATTCCGTTATTAAGTACAGATACATGAACGAACCAAATCAGAATTGAGATCACAAAAAATATTAAGTTAATATACTCAATCACAATGAGGATCCGTAATATTGAAAACAAGTACCACCTTTATACTTTGATAAAATTATCCCCACATATTTGTAACCATATCAAAAGAAGATGCTCCATCCCAAATATCAAAAGGTTACTTTCGTAATTTCAATTTTTTTCCCCATCTATCTTTTATTTTCAACCAAACATACATCAGGATTCTTAACTCAATTTTCCCAACAATATTTTGCGGTACCAAACAACTTTTTTTAAACTTTCCTACCAAACTTACTTTCCTTCCATTTCCCTATCAATTACATTTCCCTAGTAAATTTTTTTTCTCCTGAACCAAACACTACCTAAGTGTTCACACAATATTCCAGTATTCTTCAGTCTTTAAGTGTCAAGCGGGTCCACGGGAGCCCGTGGTAGAAGATCACCACCAATGGACTAAGGTTAACCAACAATACTAAGTGGAACCGACACCATGTCACAACCCAAAACCTTAAGGCATTGGGTTCATAGGTCCTTCCATTTATATGGACTTTACTTAGTCCTTACCAACCAATGTGAGACTCATCACAGTTAAATATCCCAACATTAAGTATCATAGAGATAATGCACAATGATTCACCAGCCATTGTAAAACTATAACTGCCAAGTGCACTACATCACTACAGAGATAGAGACTTTGATAAAGACTAATTACCAATAAAAGAAACAAGTTTAATTGTTTTAAAAAGTAAAAGGGAAAAGGGTGCCAAGGATTCACAAAGTCAAATAAGAACTCGGAAAAAAAATTGATGCAGACCATCAAGAACAACCAGCAATAACTGACAACTGTTCTTGGGCTGCAACTCTTATCACATAGCAACCTAAGAGGAAGTGGTTGTATTCATAATAAAATAAAGGCGTTAATAGTTCTCATGTCGCTGCAGATGGGAAAATGTGCAGCAACACTTATTTTCATCAGGATACGCGTCCGTATCCTGATGTGTTTTTTTTTTTAGGCCAAGATACGGCCCTATATCCTAGTGTTAATAGTTTGCTGCAACTTTTCTCATCAGCAGCGACGCAGAAACAAGGAGCCCTAAAATAAAAACAAAAAAAATACATGGGAAAAAAAATAAAGAGGAAACTAAAGAATCAATACCTTTGCCTCAGCTAATGCCATTACCAAATCTTCTGGCTTTTCCCTTCTAATACCTTTCTCATCAATATCTGCAGTCTAAATTGTAAGCCAAGCTAAACCCTTTCAATATTTTCATCATAGTAATCAATTAGATTTACAAGTTTCACGCAATGCATTATAACATTACCATTATTGTGAACTCATATCCCATCTCAGCAAGAATCTGTTTTCGAGCCTTTGAAGAAGAACCCAGAATTATCTGTTCAAAATAACAAACTCATACATTAATAGCTTTATATTTTTTGATTACTTTTTACATATTAAGAAGAAGAAGAAGAAACAAGAGCTTATCACTAATCAGCTACCATTGCAATGACAAATTGTAAGAATATAATATGCACACATTAATAAGTTGTATGACATAAAGATAAAGTTTACACGGTTTATTCAGTTATTTATTTATCAATAACAAATAAATATTGCGGAAGTGAAATAAATTATGTAGTGTTTATGGTGCAGAGTTAGTGGCTACATACATCATTTAGTACATTGGAATATCTTAGGATTAAACTTGAAATGCCCCAAACCTTAAACGAGGAATTTTTCGGAGCCATCTACGAACGCGTGTTTTTCAAGCTCTTCCTTTGGCAGTTGCAGATGAGTTAAGAGCGGCCTCCGAAAGAACAGGAGGCTATATAAAACAACAAAAGATAAATAAATAAAATAAAAAAGAAAAAGGAATTCCTATGAAATAATGGTTTTAGAAAATTGAAAATTAAAAGGAATTTGATTGTGAATCCCTGCCGGCACGCGTCACGCGTGGGTGCAGGCCAACTACAACTACAACTTTTTAAATCAATATAAAAATAAAAAATCTTAAATCGAATCTCGTTCATTCTTTTGCTTATATTTAACAGTTGACATATTTAATAAATTAAAATTATTAAATATAAATAGGATCAATAAATTAAGAGTATAAATTATGGGATTTACATCAATTATTTGACTGACAACAATAATTTTCCTACACATGCAACATTTTGTGGGACTCGCGATTTTTAAAGCAAAAATAAAAAATAAACTCCGCCACGCAAAACGAATCTCTATAACATAACACAATCACTTTTCCTACCACATAACTCTTATAAAACCCATAAATTATATCCTACAAATTGAATTAAGTTTTGATATTTTAAATTACACCCGTAACACTAAAAGTGAAAGTGAAATAGGATTGTGTAACCAGAAATCACACTTATAATTCTAAACGTCAAAGTGGATCTAAATATGCAAATGCGTAAGGAGGACCTAATTTTGATTTCAAAGAACTAAATGAATTCCATAAGCATAAACCTTTCACTTTTCGTAGAGATTATAACCCTAAAGCAGATGTGAAATGAGTGAAAGAATTTGAGAAAATATTCTTGGTAATAGATTGTCCTAATAATAATCATGTAAATTTTGCCATATATATGTTGATTGGAGAAGCTAAATACTAAAAGATATTTTCAAAGCCAAGGAATAAAGATTACTTGGACAACATTTAAATATGCCTTTTCGGAAAAATATTTTTCTCAAAGTGTAAGCAACATGAAAGAAATCGAATTTCTTGAATTAAAATATGAAAATATGACTGTTGGTGAATATGTGGCAAAATTTGAGGAACTATCCAGATATTCCAATTATAGACAAAACCAACCTAATGAAGATTGGTTAACAACTAAATTTGAATCTGGATTAAAACCTGAACTTAAAAGTATGATAATAGGACATTATATAAGAAAATTTTCATCACTCATAAACAGGTGCAGAGACATCAAAGCAAGCATGATGGAAGCTAAGGAGGCAAGTGGAAAAGACAGAGGTTTAAATCGGAAAAGGAAAAGGAATGACGATAACAACAATGACAGGTTTCTACGAGTACAAACTCGAAAAATAATTTTGCTAGCAATGGATAGAGAAAGAATGCAGGTCAAATGAATTTTCAGATTCAGGTATGTCCAAAATGTAAGAAGAATCATGTGGGAGAGTGTCTAGCAGGAAGGGCGTGTGCTTTAAGTGTGGGAAGTCTGGACACATGATGAGACAATGCCCTCAAAATCAAAGTAAAAGTTCATCTAATCAAGCTGCAACAAAAGGAAGAGTTTTTACTCTCAATGGCCAGGAAGCGACTTAAGCTTTAAACTTGGTTCATGGTACGGGTTAATACAAGATTCTCTTATAACTGTAGTTTATGATTTTAGGGCAACTCATTTTTTCATCTCCCTATCTTCTGCTCAAAAGTTGAAGTTGTCAATTTTCATTTTATCTTCTCATCTCAAAGTCTTTCTTCCTACTGGAGAAAAAATAATTATATTTTAAGTCTGTAAAAATTGTCCTCTTCAAATCAAAGGGAAATTGTTTAAGATAGATTTATCTCATAATATATTTTTTTATGCTAACCTTTCCAGAAGGGAATCATGTCAAGCATTTTCCTAACGGGAGACGAATAAGGGATGATGGTCTCCATTGACAAAGAAAAAATTGAATTTTGTGTTATGCTTGGAACACGAGGAGTGAGTGTTATATTTTATCCAAACCATATAGAAACATTTCAGTTTAATATAGGCAACTAATAGAAGTCAAACTTATAGTGCTACTATATGTAATATATAAATAAGAGTAGGAAGTAAGATCAAGTATATGAACAATTTTTAAGTTTATAATCATTAGTTGTACTCGGACGTACGTGCTCGGTACTCAGTACCTTAAACAATCTTTACAATTGTACTCAGTACTCGGACGAAACAATTAATTATGATAATGGTAGTGTTAGTTTCTATCATAATTTGAATAGTGTGAAATATTGTTCTACGTAGGATGTTACAAATCATGCATTGTGTCACTGCGGGACTAGTCCCATATGTACAACACACAAGACTAGTCTTGTATGATGTACATGCGGAACTAGTTTCGCAGTAAAACAGTGTGTGATCAGTCATGTAGGGCCCGAGTCACACATGCATCAGATGTGGGATTGCTTATGTGCCTTAGAGTCCCGTAAACATTGTGTTCTGGACTAGTTTCGTACAATTTGACTATAGGTTTGGCTGCATTACTTTGAAATATCTTTTCCAGTACGTTTAAAGGGGAATTTGTTTTAGTCAATTGCTCTACAATGGTGTTTTGCCTAAGTTTTACTATTAGTCTTGTTGTGGAATTGGACCCAGGCTAAATTATTTTCATTAAAACAGAGTTCTTCTACATTTATCAATTCGGATTAGGTTTTAATTGTTTTAAAATTTTGTAAGATAACAAAGAATGAATTTTTGATTTAGATATAAAATGGTTCAACTCTTTTAAGGTAAAAGTGCATACAAACGATTGGAAAGAGTCAAGAGATTAGGAAAGAAAAAAGGCAAAAAATAAGTAGGAAAAGAAAAGTTACAAAACCAAGAGATGAGGGGGATTGGTATCAGTGTTCGCTTGAACAAAAGAAGCATGGAGCAACGGGGTTAATAGTGTTTTGGGCTGGACGACATACTTTGTTGGACTTTGTATTTTGGGATTTTGTAAGGTATTGAGGAGTATGATTAATGAGTTGATGTAGTTATATAATGTGTTGATGGAGTTATAAGGCCTTGTTTGACGTTTTGATTAGGGGTCATGCTTGACCTGTGCAGCCATGTTGTTTGGATTGGCTTGTTGTAACACCTCGTGTATATCCGGTTTGTTAACATGTCATCGTATTAAGCTACGCTTAATTAAAATGCGGAATAACTTTTTTAATTCAATTATGACGTCATTAAACTTAGCCAAGTTGATTACTTAATCAGTTTCATAAAATATCTCCAGTATGTAAATTGCAGACAACTAACTGAATACCTCATATATAAATATTAAAGTGAATATCTAAAGTCGCGGATCTACAACACGTAGTCCGGACAATATCCTGATACATTATTACATCTTTAAATAAAACAAGACATAACCAAGTCTATGTGGCATGGACAATCCTCATGCTCACCAAATAAGGCAACAATGCCCAACAAGTCTCAACAGCGACAATGATAACATGAAGCTAAAAACATAAAAGCAGTAAACAACATCCAGCATCAACACATAACAACATATCATCAAAATCAGCATAAAATATGCATCAACTAAGCTCTGGCCTCCTGCCACTAGGAGTCTCAACCCCTGGGTTCCCCGAACCTGAAATAAGCGTCCCCAAACGTGGGGTGAGATCTCTAAACAAAAAATCTCAGTAAGACAAGGGGTCCTCAAGGATCTTCCACCCCAAGCTCACTTACATGTGCAATATAAGTTCTAAAAGCAGTAATTTCAATATCAGTTCCAAAACTATGCAGTGCAACAGATATTCATGACATGTGTGTTATCACTATTCTACTGGCTAGATAAAATGCAGGAATACGTCTATTACCTACATAGTAGTACAAGGAACAACGCTTGCACCTCACCCACAGCCTTACCCACAGCCTCACCATTTCGTATGCGTCATATGCTCAGGCTTACTGTATAGGTGGATCCACTTTCATATCATAAAAGCACATTGCATATAAAAGCTCAACAGCATTTCTAAAACATCAAAGCATGTAACACAACATGCATATAACCATACCCCCATGGGACATGGTGGAACCACAACATGGCTAAACCGAGGACACGAAAGCTTACCTTGCAAGCAATCAATCCAAGCCAAGAGTCCAAACAGCTCAAGTCCAACACAGCAGATCACAATCTGATTTAGGACCAGCAATCGTATCAATACTCAAAGCTCATAAACATAAGCATAGAGACTACGTTTTTCCTTTTACGGTTTATGTCTTAAGGCTTCCCAAAAAGTCATAAGCCCTTACCCCATTAGGTTCTGACTTAGATAATTAATTACAGAAGTCCAGCTTCATCAAACTAGGGTCCAAAAACCCATACCTCAAATCTGTATGAACAGTATCTCACTGATCATCGAAAACACATAATATCCGGATATATGTCGGGGAATATCCGGATATCACATAACCCCATATCCGGATTTCAATATCTGATACCATATCCAGATATCAATATGCGGATTTTCACAACCAAATATCCGAATATTTCGTGACAGAACACAGATTTTGCATTTCACGAAAATCTAACCAAAAATTCATCTTTTACCATTATAAAACGTCCAAGGATCCATTTTTAAGCATATACAGGTTCCCAAACGTGTTGGTTACTTCATTTTACCTATTAACATGCCAAGACTTCATCTTTAAAGCATAAAAACTCATGATCAAGTGAGGGAACTTACCCAAGGCTCACAAAACAGAATGGACAATGCTCTTGGAGCTCTCCAACAACTCCTCAACTTAGACCTCACAAGGTGTACGAAAATGGTGCTCAAGACTTGATCTTTCTACTCAAAGGTTGCTTCTTTAAGCAACAAAATACTAACACCAAGCTCACACCACCCAAACAACCCAAGTCAGCCCCTTAACAACTCAAAACAGAAACTGAACAACCACACACAACCCACTTTCACCCTCACAAATGGTCTTCCTCACACACTCAAAGTATTTAGTGAAGAGAAAAGGGAGAAAGAGGTCACAAAGCTCACAAAACAGTTGAAGAAGCCAAGGGGCAGTGCATGGGAGAGCTGATCAGCCTCACTCTCACGTAGGAAAAGCAATTGTCTAGGGTTTTGTGCCTTAACAAGCCTATATATAGTCACTTAAGCATTTAACACGGAGTATTAGCATCAATAGCTACGTAAAACATTTTAATCCCAAAATTTGGAATCTTAACCTACTCATTTTTCTAAGATTTTTCATATTTTTATTTTATTTTTCGGAGCACCTTTTCGGTATGCGCTTTTCCATAGCCAGTATCAGTTCTGCCATCAGTTCTCACTATCTTGACTTGAAACTTGTTTTACAAGTCTTACATATTATTCTAGTAATTATCATGCACTTATTATAATTTTCCGAGATACTTCACCGGTACGCATTTATACCGGGTAGCATAACTGGTATCTGTGTTTTTCGCCCGAAAAGCGACTTTCAACATTATTACTCACTTACTATAATTATTAAAGCCACATAATATTATTAGGGTTGATTATGAAATTTTTTTCCTAATTATCACATTTAGTTAATTAATCTCCTTAATTAGCGGTGCGGGTTCTTACACTTGTGGTGCCGAACATTGGGTATAACTCATACTTCACATTCAGATGACGAGTTTGGTTGGTGGGACGCAAAGAAAGCCAACGCGGGTCCCGATCCCCAATGAGTAGGCGAGGGTCTTGGGGAGCCGTTCCTGTGGGGGCGCTTGTGTGGGGAAAGCTCCCCCGGGACCGCAAAAGCCTGGTACTATTGTGGGCCTTTGGCTTATTTTGTTTTTCTTTTGTTTTCTTAGTAATTTGGGCTTGGGACTATAAATAGCTACCGTTGCTTAGGATTTATAATTCTATTTATATTCTCCTTGTAAATTGAGTGTTGTAACAGATGTGATGAGGAGAATATAGTGCATTTAGCTAGATGTAACCCATATTGGGTGAACTAGGGTAAATATTTGTCTCCATTTTTTTCCTATCTTCTCTTTTCTGATTATCGATTGTGCGTTTGATTGTGTTTTATGGTTGCAAGAAAACAAGATAATTTCTTGGCTCCTATATGGTGCAAATTTCGAGTTCAGATGATGTTTGTGATCAGAAATTTGAAAGTTTAGAACCTATCGCATTTGTGAATGTAAGTGAACGAAATTTGAATTACATTATAGTTGTAAAGAATCATTTCGCCCAAAAGCTTAAGCTAGTAAATGAGGCTACATTAATAGTTTTATATATCTCTAACATGTTCCCTCATAAGAGAGCTCATTAGGCTTGAAGGGTGGACGATGCATCAGACCCAGCCTACATATGATAAGAAATTCCACAAGAGAAATGTAATTCAAATTTCATTCACTTACATTCACAAATGCGCTAGGTTTCAAACTTTCAAACTTCTGATCACAAACATCATCTCAACTCGAAATTTGCACCATAAAGGAGCCAAGAAATTGTCCCCTTTCCTTGCAACCATAAAACACAAAAACACAATCACACGCACAATCGATAATCAGAAAAGAAAAGATAGGAAAAAAATGGACATATGAGTGTTGTAACAGATGTGATGAGGAGAATATAGTGCATATAGCTAGACATAACCCATATTGGGTGAACTAGGGTAAATGTGTGTTTCCATTTTTTTCCTATCGTCTCTTTTCTGATTATCGATTGGCGTTTGATTGTGTTTTTGTGTTTTGTGATTGCAAGGAAACGAGATAATTTCTTGGCTCCTATATGGTGCAAATTTCGAGTCCAGATCATGTTTGTGATCAGAAGTTTGAAAGTTTGGAACATAGCGCATTTGTGAATGTAAGTGAGTGAAATTTGAATTACATTATAGTTGTAAAGAACCATTTCACCCAAAAGCTTAAGCTAGTGAATGAGGCTACATTAATAGTTTTATATGTCTCTAACATGTTCCCTCTCAAGAGAGCCCATTGGGCTTGAAGGGTGGACGATGCATCAGACCCAGCCTACCTATGATAATAAATTCCACAAGAGAAATGTAATTCAAATTTCATTCACTTACATTCACAAATGCGCTAGGTTTCAAACTTTCAAACTTCTGATCAGAAAAATCATCTCAACTCGAAATTCGCACCATATAGGAGCTAAGAAATTGTCCCCTTTCCTTGCAACCACAACACAAAAATACAATCACACGCACAATCAATAATCAGAAAAGAAAGGATAGGAGAAAAATGGAGATTATTGTTGTAATAGATGTGATGAGGAGAATATAGTGCATATAGCTAGACGTAACCCATATTGGGTGAACTAGGGTAAATATGTGTCTCCATTTTTTTTCCTATCCTCTCTTTTCTGATTATCGATTGTGTTTTTTATTGTGTTTTTGTGTTTTATGGTTGCAAGGAAATGAGACAATTTCTTGGCTGCTATATGTGCAAATTTCGAGTTCAGATGATGTTTGTGATCAGAAGTTTGAAAGTTTGGAACCTAGCGTATTTGTGAATGTAAGTGAATGAAATTTGAATTACATTATAGTTGTAAAGAACCACTTCACCAAAAGCTTAAGCTAGTGAATGAGGCTACATTAATAGTTGTATATGTCTCTAACATGTTCCCTCACAAGAGAGCTCATTGGGCTTGAAGGGTGGACGATGCATCAGACCCAGCCTACCTATGATAAGAAATTCCATAAGAGAAAGTGAGGGGCGCTGAGGACCGAACCCGGTACACCAAGGCTCTAATACCATGTAAAGAACCAATTCAACCTAAAAGGTTAAGCTATTGGATGATGACCTTTTTAATGGTTTATATTATTCTCTAACACGCCCCGTCACACGAGAGCCCACTGGGGATGAAGGGTAGATAATGCACGGGCTTGTCTACCTGCGCTATGAAATTTCGCAAGAGAAAGTGGGGGGCGGTGAGGATCGAACTTGTAATCTTGTGGTCACTGAATTGGTTCTTTACATGGTATCAAAACCTCGGTATCCTGGGTTCGATTCTCGTCGCCCCCATTTTCTTTATGAAATGTCTTAGCATAGGTAGGCTAGGTCTGATGCATTATGCGTCCTTCAAGCCCAATTGGCTTTCGTGTGAAGGGTATGTTATAGATATATAAAAATCGTTAATGTAACCTTACCCACCATCTTAAGATTTTGGGTTGAATTTGTTCTTTATATGGTATCAAAGCATCGTGTCCCGGGTTCGATCCTTACCTCCCCCACTTTCTCTTGTGGTATTTATTAGTATAGGTAGGTTGGGCATGATGCGTCATCCATATTTCAAGCCTAATGGGCTCTCTTGTGAGAGGTATGTTAGATATATATAAAACCTTTAATATAACCTCACGTAAGAATTTAATTTTTTGGGTTGAATTGGTTCTTTACAATAATTCTAATTTATTAATTTTTATAAGTTGATACATATAGGAGAAAAGGTGACGTAATAGGTGGCAATGAAAAAGTTTGACTAAAAAATGAGAGTGAGTATGCTTGCTTTGTGGAAATGATAGTTCGAGTTCGAGATACAAAATTAAGAAGCACTATAGACATAAAACTCCAAAGATTTTCTCAAAAATCATGTGGCTGAAAGCTCCCATCTACTCCAACAGTTCCTTCAAAAAAAATTCTCTCCCCTTTACCAATTTATCCAAGTACCTCTCTTACATATCTTTAAAAAAGTTCACAATTATTCCTCTGGTCATAAACATTAAGTGTTTGTTTGGATAAGCTTCTACCATTTCAAAAGCTGCTTTTTTTTTTTTAAAAGTGCAATTAAAATTTTTCTGTTGTTTGGATATCAACTTTTAAGAAAAGGAGAAATTAATAAAAAGGCCAAAATTTTGGTTTTGTGAAAAGTTGAAATTTTTGTCTTCTGAAAAAAGTACAAGCCAGAAGCAACCCCAAATCTCTCATGACCAATTTTACCCGTCCTTCCTACGACCAAATTAGAGCACCTGACGATCCAGAAACAATGATTTTCTTTGATGCGCAGAAGCATCAACATGGCAGATTCAAGAAATAACAATGACCTGACCAAGAACAAACTCAATTTTATTACCGATTCTATTACGAAACCAAGAGACATAGCTTCCAATGAAGGTAGAGCGCGGATTGCTGTGAACTCCATGATAACCGGTCGAATCTATAACACCATATATCCAACGCTGCAGCCCTACATACAATATTTTGCTTTTGCAATGTAACTTTGGGATGCTCTAAGGAAACGATACTGTATGGAGAATGCACCAAGGGTGTATCAACTGAAAATCAGCCTCAGCAACATAAAACACAGCACTTCTAGATCGAGGAGGGCGACTATGTATCTTGGAAGGGGATTTTTTTTTTGGGAGGTGGGGGAGGGAACTTTTTTAAGGGTAAAACAGACATTTTATGTTTACAAAGTGCTTTTTTATTTTAACATACAAATGACATTTTTAATTAAAAGCGCTTAATATTGCATCCAAATACAAAATAACTTTAACTTTTTAAAAAGTAACTCATAAAAAGTCTTTTTTTCGAATGTCTATTAAATTTATGAATATAAAACAATAAGTACAAAAATTTTACGCAAAGACACACATTCACCAATCACCCCTATAATGAATTCGATTGTGATTGAATATATGTGTGTGTGTGTTTTTTTTTTTTTTTTCTATTATCGTTGCATCATTTTTTCGTGCATCCAATGGCGGAGTCAGAATCGGAGGGGAAGGGGGGGCGAAAATTAGTTTTTTATCTTGCATAATATAATTATTTATTTTACCTATTTGACCTCATAGAAACTCATTTAGGTAATTTCTTACCAATATATTAACATTTAACAATATCTGGAAGACTAAAAATTGTACTTTTGGTCAGGTCCAACAGACATAAAAAGTAGTTTAAAGCAATAATTAAGAAAAAAAAAGTGTCTTAACTAAAACAATGCTTTTAACTATATTTTTTTAAAAAATAAAATAAAAGACTGCAACCAAGTTGCCCCAAAAAGTGAATCTTTTAAGTTAGAGCAAACTCATTTTCTCTATACGAAATCACTACACAAAGATAAACACAACCATGCAAATGAAAAGAGAGCAAAAGGATGACAAAAAGACCAAAACTTTCATTAACCAAAATATAGCATATGAAAATAACAAAGAAAATGCAGAAAAAGTTACACATAACACATACACATTAAGTGAAGTGGAGGTAGATTTCAACTTGGATTTCAAATTAGAACTTCCAAAAGAAGCACATTTAACAGTAACAACAATACTATGTTTGACCTTCAACTGTATTAATTTTTTTTAATTTTTTTTTGAGGGGGAAGGGGGCGGCCGCCTACCCTAGCCTCCCCTATCTCCGCCCCTGCGTGCAGCAAACAAAAAAAATTAGGATTCACCTTTTTTTTTTCTTTACAAGAAACTAGGGCGTGCTGACGTGTCTTGTTTTTCTATATATTGCTGCAAAAATTTTATTTTGTGGAGATGGCAGAAATACATTTCCATATATATATATATAGAGGGGGGAGGTCCTTACCAAAAATAAATAAATAGAGGGAGATTATACTAATCACTATTTTTCTTGCCACTTCTTACCATCAAATCTTAATCGTTGATTTCCGTCATTTAGCAGTTATAATTTATTGAATCAAATTTATTAATTAATTATTAATTTTCAATAAATTATAATCATTATATTGATAGAAATCAACTCTTAAGATTTGGTGACAAGAAGTGATAAAAAAATGGTGTAAGTATAACTTATCCAATATATATATATATATATATATATATATATATATATATATATATATATATATATATATATATATATATAGAGAGAGAGAGAGAGAGAAATGTGTTTGTCCTTTTGAATGACACAACTTGTGTCATTTTACTCTCACAAAAAGGTGAGATCTACACGTTTATTTTTTTCTTGTCCACTCTCTCTCCTCATAATTTATCTCTTTCTCTCACTTCAAATGACACAATTTTACATCTGTAAAATGACACACATTCTTTTCATATATATATATATATATATATATATATATATATATATATATATATATATATATATATATCAGAATAATATTTCTGCGGTTACTGCAGATAAGTTTATTTGCATTTATTCCCAAAATGACTTCATTTTGGGATTAAAAAATTAATAATTAAATTATAAAGACTATAATAATCCTAAAATAAATTAAAATTACAAAAATACCAAATGTCGTATTAGGCTTACTGCAGATAACTTATCTGCAGTAACTGCTGAACCCTATATATATAAGTTTATTTTTTTCTGCCATGACTGCAGATAACTTATCTGCATTGAGTCCAAAATGGCATTATTTTGGAACGGAAATTAAGGTGTTTTGGTGATTTTAATTTATTTCAGGATTATAATAGTCTTTATTATTAAATTTTTTTTTTAATCTTTTAACCCAAGATGGCATCGTATAAAGAGTAAATACAAATAATTTATCTACAATCACTATGTATATTTAGGCTTTAATGTTTCTACAACAAATTTAGATAAGTTATCTACATTCGCTCCCAAATCAACGTTGTTTGGGTTGAAAAAATAAAAATAAAAAAGACTATTATATCCCTGAAATAAATTATAATTACAAAAAATACCTTGATTTCCGTCTTAAAACGATGTTATTTTGGACTCTATCTACATTGAATAACCTATATATTTATTTATATAAATTATAGGAAAAATTATATTTATAAACTTTTTATTTACAAACTCTTACAAATTACATTATGTCTGACCTAATAAAATATTATTAAATAAAATCTTACCAGTAAGATATAGTGTAAATTATAAATTTATAAAAAAATATTTGTCATATAAATTATAAAAGATTATATTTTCAAGCTTTTTATTTACAAATCCTTACCAAATTTGTTTATTTACAACCTTCTGATAAACTATTATGCAAAGATGTATTCATTTCACTTACCAGCCGTTACCAGAAGGCGCCAATACAAGCTACAAATAAGTGAAAATTAGGCCACCCTTGCGCGGATCAAGTAGTCGCACTCATAGTGTCACTCCACACTGAAATACTCACTCACCACACTCCATGACATAGACCAATATTAACAATAACAAAATCATTGCACTATTATTAACACAAAAAAGAGAGAAGAAAATTAACAAATTCAGCGGGTTCCAGAACCTTCCCTCAGAAGAAATGTGGCGAAGGAGCTTTAGCAGCAGCAGTGGCAGCGCCGCCGCTTTGAAGGACAAGAAATGGGACGCGCTGATTATCGGCGGCGGCCACAACGGCCTTACGGCAGCAGCTTACCTCGCCCGCGGAGGCCTCTCCGTGGCCGTCCTCGAGCGCCGCCACGTCATCGGCGGCGCCGCGGTGACCGAAGAATTGGTCCCTGGCTTCAAGTTCTCCCGCTGCAGTTATCTCCAAAGCCTTCTCCGGCCGTCGCTTATCAGCGAACTGGAATTGGAGAAGCACGGATTGAAGCTTCTGAAGAGGAATCCGTCGTCGTTTACGCCCTGTCTCGACGGACGGTACCTTCTCTTAGGGCCTGATAAACAACTCAATCATTCTGAGATTTCCAAGTTCTCACAAAGAGACGCCGAGGCTTATCCAAGGTCTCTCTCTCTATTCTCCTTCTTCTTCTTTTTATCCTGATTTTTGCAAATTATGTATTCGAAGAGATATGAGCATGCTTAAATTCGTATTAGGATCATGCCAGTTTCGTGCTTGGTGGCAAGTTTTTTTGAAGATGCTCTCTGGCGGTTGGGAAAATACCGGAATCTAAGCATAACGTTCTTGTTTTGTTGCGATAATCTGAATTTGGTGAATATTTGTTTAAGAATGAAAAGTATCTTTGGAATTGGATGACAGAATGAATAGCAAAAGACCTTTGAATGGAAAGTCAGTTAAAAAATACAATAGAGTAGAAAAATGATCTAAAAGCTTTGAATGTGTTAGATATATAAAACTATTAATGTAACTTCACCAAACAACCTAAGCTTTTGGGTTGAATTTGTTTTTTATATGGTATCAGAGCCTCGTGACTCGGGTTCGATCCTCGCCGCTCCCCACTTTCTTTTCGCACAGGTAGGTGGGCTTGTGCATTGTCCACCCTTCAAGTCCAGTGGGCTCTCATGTGAGGGGACGTGTTGAGTTATATAAAACCATTAATGTAATCTCACCTAACAGCTCAAGTTAGCAATAGTTGAATGGATAATCAGAAAAGTTAGCAATAGTTGTCTGTCTTTTCACTCATCTTTTCCTTTTATTTTATTTTTTTAATTCTTTATTTTTATCATTCAGATATGAGAGTCAGCTTGAGAACTTCTGTAAATTCATGGATCTAGTGCTGGATTCGCCCCCGCCTGAATCTTTGCAGCATAAATCATCTCTTAATGAACAACTGAAGAATAAAATACAGAATTCTGTATTTTGGGCAAGTTGTCTACGGCAGGCATCCTCCTTGGGGCAAAAGGATATGGTGTAAGTGTTTGTTTCTGCAATAGGAATTTGTTTTTATAAGCAGTAAATTGTCATTGCTGTGAATAGCAAAGCAGTAAAGGGTGCTGCATGATATAACTACTAATTTGAAATCATGAACTGGAGCCTCAGTCTAAATCATGTGTTTATTTATTTGGCAGGGACTTTATGGACCTTTTGTTGTCCCCAGCTTCTAAAGTTTTGAACAATTGGTTTGAGGTAATCTTATGGTCTTAAACTCTTAATATCTTTTCATTTAGCCCTTCAACTTCAAGCTCTCTGACTGTCTTTTAAAATTGAACATGCATGTTCTTACTTCTCTGAAGTTTTAGACTTTTGTTTGTGTTTATATCTTGTGTCTCGGGAGTTTGTTGAACGGCCGCAATAGCACCGCGAGCCGCGCCGTATGGGCGTTGCGGTGCCTTGCCGCAAGAAACCGCGTCGCGCCGCATCAGAACGCAATAACGGCCATTGCGATTGCATTTGCGGCCAAATCGCAGCCACATTGCTATCATAAGGAAAAATGTCAATTTTGTCCTAAATTTAAATGTGTTACAGAAAATTTTTAAGAGGTTTTTAGTCCATCCACGTCACTCTCTGTCACTTCTGCTATCTCTGCCTTTAAAAAATGTTTCTTTGTCATTATTTCTGTCATATATCTATTCCGCTATTTCCGCAACCGCAACTCCCTATAGCGTTTTTCGGGGTTAGCCGCGACATGCCATAATCCGCATTTGATAACTATGCTTACTTTTAGTTTTTTTTATATGTTAATACCTTTTGAAAGACTAATTCAATTAGACACTGGCTGCATGTCTGTTCAATGAATTAAGATTGCAAATTATCTTAATTTTTTCTTTTATTCATGACATACTCCACCATCTCATGGCAGTTCTTCCTCAACATATTGACATCTATTTCCATGTGTCATTGTGTTAAGATCCCACATGGGCTCAATATATGTGTTAAGTACCCTTTATAATGACTTGGGCAATCTTATCCGCTTGAGCTAGCTCATGGGATTTAGGCCGAGTTTGTTCCCAATTCTAATATGGTGTCAAAGCCTATCTTAGTCTTAATATTAAGCGACATGCTGATGTATATTCCTTCAAACTTTATGCTCTAGATGTCCAGTCCTTGGTGTGAGGAGGGTGTGTTATGATTTAGCTTTTGGGGTTTGAGTTAGACCCCGTCCATTCTCAATTATAATACACTGTTCAATCATTCTTTTAAATAAGCTTCTAGTTTATACATCTACCTTCTCTTAGTGGTGTAGTGTTCATTTTTGTTATACATTATTTCTGCAGACTGATGTTCTGAAGGCAACCCTCGCAACAGATGCTGTGATAGGAACTACAGTAAGAGCAGTTATCTTTAGTGTAAAAAAAGCACCATTGTAATGGGGAAAAAAATGATCCATTATAAAAAACAAATTCAAGATAAAAATATACATGAATTTCTGCATCCTTTGAGAGAGAGTCTGACAATTATAGTGCTATTATGCTACTCTGTTTTATCTGATAAAAGGTAGCATAGCCAATGTTTTATCTTTCATGGCATATATAGAATTTCTAAATCGGTAATGCAGGCCAGTGTCCACACCCCAGGAAGTGGTTATGTTCTGCTACATCATGTGATGGGAGAATCTGATGGAGATCGTGGAATTTGGTCGTATGTATCTCTGTTGCTAGCTTTATATCTATATGATGCATCATCAGAATGGAATAATGTTATTTGCCAAAAATATTTTTCCTATGCTAAATTAATTTGAAATAAAATTTACAAGTACTGTTTGGTGCATGTTATCTGGATATTGATTCTGAAAATGGAAGTACTGAGAAATGGTGACTCAAAGAAATTCACAAAAGGCAACACATAAATGGCAATATGAAATCAGACTTTAGAAGGTATGAAAGTGCACACCTATTTTATTAACAATTTTATTCTAGAAAGGCACTGTGTCCATCTCTTAAAAGCTTTTGCACTATATTTGAGAACAATTGTGCTTACAAAATTTTTAGTAGTTACCCTTGGAGGACGCGTATGATGATATGAATAGAAGATTTGTACGCAGAATTAATACACATGAAGTTAAGGAGAGTTTAAAGAGGATGAAGACTAATAAAGCCTTGGGGCCTGATGGTGTCCCTATTGAAGTGTGGAGAGGCCTAGGGGATGTGGCAATAAAATGATTGACCAATCTTTTCAATAAGATTCTCCAGACAAATAAGATGCCTGATGCTTGGAGGAAAAGTATGATTGTACCTATCTACAAAAACAAGGGAGATATACAGAATTGTTCAAACTATAGAGGCATTAAGCTAATGAGCCATACTATGAAGTTGTGGGAGAGGGTTATTGAACATCGCTTGAGGAGAGATACCAAGGTTTCTGTAAATCAATTTGGATTTATGCCAGGAAGATGTACCATGGAAGCCATTTTCTTGATGCGACAACTTATGGAAAGATATCGAGAAAAGAAGAAGGACTTGCATATGGTGTTCATAGACCTTGAGAAAGCATACGATAGGATTCCAAGGAAAGTTTTATGGTGGGTTCTGGAGAAGAAAAAGGTTCCATCAAAGTATGTAAAGGCAATCCAGGATATGTATGATGGGGCTACTACATGTGTAAAAGCTTGTAACGGAACATCAAGTTATTTTCCTATCACGGTTGGTGTACACCAAGGGTCGGCTCTAAATCCTTATCTCTTTGCCTTAGTTATGGATGAACTAACAAAAGATATCCAAGAGGAAGTGCCATGGTGTATGCTTTTTGCAGACGATATTGTGCTTATTAATGAGAGCAAGGAGCGTGTTAATAGAAAACTTGAATTGTGGAGAAGCGCATTGGAATCCAAAGGATTCACATTAAGTCGAAGCAAGACTGAGTATCTGAAGTGTGAGTTTTCTCTGGTACGAGATGGGGACCAAGAGCCCGTGCATTTAAGTGGTCAAGAGGTACCCAAAAAAGATGCTTTTAAATACTTGGGCTCCATTTTACAAAAAGGTGGAAAGATTGATGAGGATGTAAATCACAGAATCAGA
The DNA here is from genome assembly GCA_032173675.1 of Gastrolobium villosum. Classification (NCBI taxonomy): domain Eukaryota; kingdom Viridiplantae; phylum Streptophyta; class Magnoliopsida; order Fabales; family Fabaceae; genus Gastrolobium; species Gastrolobium villosum. The sequence goes on from JAVKPL010000437.1 coordinate 45,753, forward strand.
GCAGGGTGGATGAAATGGCGCAGTGCATCTGGGTTTTGTGTGACCGCAAAATCCCCCTTAAGTTAAAAGGAAAATTCTATAAAACGGCAGTAAGACCGGCAATGCTATATGGAGCGGAATGCTGGCCAACACATAGGCAACATGAGCATAAGATGGGAGTAGCAGAGATGAGGATGTTAAGGTGGATGTATGGTTACACAAGGATGGATAAGATAAGAAATGAAGATATTCGACGAAAGGTCGGAGTAGTACCGGTAGCCGAGAAGATGAGAGAACATAGATTGAGGTGGTTTGGGCACGTGATGAGAAGGCCCCTGGATGCTCCTGCAAGAACAGAAGTTTGTTACCAAGAGCTCAACACAAAAAGAGGCAGAGGTCGGCCGAAACTTACTTGGGGGAAGGTAGTAAAACAAGATTTAATGGAGTAGGATATAGATTGGCGGACGGTATGTCTTAGAACGAAATGGAGAAAAGCTATAAGTATGGTGGAGGGTTAGACCCGTTGTTATTCCTATGTTCCAGATGGTCCATTTTTAGTCCTTTTCCCCTTTATTTCCCCCATTTCTTCTTGTCCCTTTCTTTTTTACTTTTATTTATTTAAATATACATATATATATATATATATATATATATATATATATATATATTATTATTATATATATATATTATTATTATTATTTATTTTTACCTAGGCTTTTATTTTAGTCTTTATTTATTTTTATTTTTATTTTTATTTTTTTCAACTGTCTATATCTTTCATGTGGGTTCATCTACCACCGACCCCAATTAATTTGGGATAAAGGTGATGTTGATGTTGATGTTGACCCTTGACCCAATTTCATGACTAATAAATATCAACTGATATTATTTTATTTATGTTTGATCCAGCGAATGAATTGAAACGTAATAATTTTGTTATGTCTTTTACTTTTAAAAGTTCTCAAGTATATGAACAACCTTTGCTCCAAGCACCCCACCAGGAAAAAAAGAAACAAAAATCATTTGGTTGGTCCTTTCTTGATTCTAAATTCATCAACAAACTTGTTGCTCATTGGTCTAAAGTTTAAGAGTACCTACTAATCCACCAATATTTCTAAATTCTGTGTAAAAGTACCTGTAGCTTAAGCCTCAATATTTCTTTCAAAGCCAAACGAAGACATCAAATTCCTCATTCCTTTAGCATTTGTGAAGCAAGAAGTTTCATGAACAATTGTTTTCTCCATGTCATGCTTGAAGTTTCTTCTGAACAATAAACATGGTACATTTATGTACTTCCATATTTCGAGTATTACACATTACTGGTAGGCTGCTAAAACCTCCACACTGCCCGTTTAACAAAAGATGGAGTTTATGCCTTGGTTTAACCCCTTCAATGATGGATGGAAGTTCCTTTGAGATATGCTTTTGTGTTTGAATTTTTTTTCATACATGTATTGTCCACAGAAAAACAGACATACTGTTAGAAATCCCCAATGAATATGGAGAATAGAAAAGGATTTTATTGATTGACTAAAATTGAACAGAACAAGGAGAGAAACTCTCCTCTAAGGATTCCCCCTTCACAAATGGTTTCCTTTTTTGCAACTGAGCACTTGCTTGGTTCTCTCAAAATACAATTCCGTGAATGATCCCCTAATCCTTACTTCCCCCGATTTATTCATCTGACTAATCCCCTCTAACTAACTGTCTAAACTAACTACTTCGTCTTTCCTTTATTCTTCAAAGCAAATACCGTTCTGTCCTAACACGTACAGACATATAAACATGAGTAGACATTTATATACTTAAAAAAAATGTCACTGGCTTTTCTATCTCTAGATAATATTCTGAAATAACTTTCCTGACCAATGATTTCTTAATTTTATACTTGAGACATTTAAGATTAACTAGCTACCATTTGGCCATATACTATTCATACAAAGAGAGTCACTGGCATGCCATTATTCCATCTAGATATGTTGAAGGTGGAATGGGCTCAATATCCAAGGCTATTGGTACTGCTGCTATAGGAGCTGGAGCACATGTTGTAACCAATGCTGAGGTATGTCATCAAGAATCTCTATTAGCTTTCAAATTTACTCCTTCCATAGTCAACATCAAGCAGATTCTGAAATTTTAGTGGTTTGTGTCCATATTCAATCGAGATCATGTCCATACCCAATGGTGGACATGGGAACCATTACCTACCTTCAAGGAAAGCAAAGACTTAAAGCTAGAATAACAATGGGATAAATTTCAAAGGACTAAAATGAGAAGCTCGGTTTGTTGTATTAGCATCCCACCTATTTTGGTGTACTTACTCTAGATAACCTGGTGAAAAAGGGAATGAAGTTCCAAAGGAAAAAGCCATGGCCACTTGACTGCTAGAGCAATGTTCTTAGACACCAAATCGCGAATGCCTAAACCCTCTTCCTTCTAATGACAACGACATATCTCTCAGGTCACCAAATGATCACATCACATCTCAAATCTGTAACAACTGGCCAGAGAAATTGTTCATAATCTTTTCTATTGAATATGCAACTCCCATTGGAATACAGAAGAAAGATAAGTAGTACAGAAGAATGCTAGAAAGACGCCTGGATAAGGCCAATGCATTATGCAACTAGTAAACAATGTTTACAGTGGTATATTATGATTGTAGGCACCATGGATGGTCATCGTGAAAATATTTTTACCACCTTATAAATGGAAACAGAAATGAGTGATGACCATTATTCTATATTTTAATCTTCTTGTAGTTGATCCTATTTGCTATTTGTTCCATTTAGCACTTGAAGATGTGACATACAGTAGATATTTATCCATGTGTCCTTTTTGCTAATGGTTTTTACTCAATTCTAGTTGTGGTCCCTGTTGGTCTTTAATTAATCCCTTGTGAAAAAGCTCCCCTTTTCTATCCCCGTTGACTCTTTTACATCACTTTTTGTAATCAAAATCTTCCCAATGTAAGCAGGCTTGGAATTCTAATAGTTTCTGCTTCCTAAGATCTGATTGCTGGTGTGCACTGGTCTTATAATTTTCAACATTAGCTCCAGTGAAGCTTTCAATGTTCAGATTCATTGGTTCCTAGTGCATTCATTTTTTATTATTTATTTATTTATTTTTTGGTATCTACTAGCTGATTGTTGAAAAAGACCTTACACTAATTAAATTTCTTCTTATCCAAATAATAAAATCAACTTGCAATATCATATAAATAGTAATAATTTCAGTTCATAGAAAAAAAGGGATTGGAGAATAAACATTGCTTCTTGTTTACCCCTGAGGCCCTGACATCCTGTATTCTTATAGGTGTCTCAGTTATTGATTGAAGACTCTAATGCAGTCAGTGGGGTTAGTATTGTTCGTGAGTTTATTAAATCAAGTGGATTTTTATGGTGGATCGTTGCAATTAAATTATGCAGATATGGTTTACATGTAGGTTATTTTGGCCGATGGGACTGAAGTGCGTTCTTCGATGGTTCTGTCTAATGCAACTCCGTATAGAACTTTCATGGTAAATTTTCAAACTAGCTGCAAATACTAACTTCTTTGGCACATATATTTGGTGCTAATTTATAATATATGCTAATATGAACCAGGAATTAGTGCCCAACAATGTCCTCCCTGATGATTTTGTTCGTAGAATTAAGCACTCTGACTACAGTTCTGTAAGTTAATATACTACTTTTTTCTTAGTTTGCGTTTCTTCTTTAATACCCTCGATCTCTGCTATGTGAAACTAAACTAGAATAATAGGTACAATTATAACATTTATAGACAGCATGCTCATATTTTATTGTCTGCTAATGAGGAATGCCTAGAATTCATCATTGGGAAAATCACATCTTCAGGAGAAACTTCAATTATTAATCACATTTCAGATGACAAAACCAGGGTCCCCACCCCGTGATCCAAAAAAAAAAAAAAAAAAAGAAAGAAAGAAATCTGGGATAGTTATAAATAACTTGAACCTTCGAAAAATATTTCTCTCTCTTTTAGCCAACTATTTTTTCATGAAATATGATTAAGTTCTATGCTAGCCATGGACGTTTGACTGCTGCAACCATTAAGTAAAGAAAGCAAAGATAGATCATAGGGCGAGCATTGGAGCAGCTGTAAGGGTGCTCCTTGTGACCGGAAGGTCACGGGCTCTAGTCTGGGACCAGTCTCTTTACAAAAATGCAACAGTAAACCTGCATACAATTGACCCTCATCCCTATCCTTGCAAGTCAGGGAACCTTGTGCAGTGAAGCTTGCCGTTTTTTGTAAAGCAAAGATAGATCTTTATTTGGTACTACAAGGTTTTATTTTCTCTTCTTCCCCCAGCACTTTCACTAGATTTATGGAAATCAGGATTCAGGACAGATTTTGTGGAAGTTTTCTTATTATTTTTTCTTCATTAATTGTCATTCTTTTATTTGGTAAATATCTACTGAAACAGGCCACTACAAAAATAAATGTAGCAGTTGATAAATTGCCCCAATTTCGTTGTTGCAACTTAAATCATCCTCATGTTGGCCCACAGCATGTTGGCACAATTCATATAGGTTCAGAGAGGTATGTTAAAATTTAATCGTTATTTCATCTATTGTAGATTAATGCGGTCTAATCAGTTTGTACATTTGCGGCAGTATTATTCAATATGGATAGTTGCCACTTTATTTTCAGCACGTTTCAGTTTTTCTTTGCCCTTGTTAATTTCTATTTAGCATGGAGGAGATTCACTCTGCATCTCAAGATGCAGTGAATGGAGTACCATCAAGAAGACCGGTTATTGAGATGACAATTCCCTCAGCAGTGGACAAAACTATATCTCCGCCTGGTACTTCGAACTTTGCGTTTAAGAATGTCCTGATATGTTCTATTCATAGAGGAAGTTTAGTTACTTTGATTTCAATGCATTTGCCACATTTAATCCGATTATTTCTCGGCGTTGTTTAAATGACTTTGATTTGTCTTCAGCATGCCATTGAATTTCTTTACTAACGGACCAGAATTGGAAACATGGCTTCTGTTTCAGCACTCATCTCATTAATTATATGTATTTGATGCCTTCATAATTTGTGAAATATGTTAATAACAACACATAGTTAATGAAATCTGTTTTCTTCACAGGTAAGCATGTGATCAACCTGTTTGTGCAATATACACCCTACAAACCATTGGATGGTGACTGGCAAGATCATGACTACAGAGTTAGTTTGTTTTGGGAGTTCTCGTTGCATTAATTTTTTCTTATGTTCTATAATGCATTTCAGTGTACAGATTTGTTTTGTTCCACCATGGTCATGAACTGGTCTGCGAAAGCTACCACATAACTAAATCTACGTGCTGAATATTCTATGTTAAAGGTGCTTCATTATATCTTATCTATCCATGGTCATGCTTCACTTTTCAGGAATCATTTGCACAAAAATGCTTCACGTTGATTGATGAATATGCCCCAGGCTTCAGCACATCAATCGTTGGTTATGACATGCTGACTCCACCAGATCTTGAAAGGGAAATTGGTTTGACAGGTAACTTAACCATATTTAATCCACCTAAACAAAAACCTATGCAGTTGATATTCTCTCACGCAAAATCACCTTTTTCTAGGGCACGAAACCCTGAAGTTAATTGATAGAAAATGATTTTATTTATTTTTTTCAATATTTTTTATTTTTTTTCGAACAAAGAAAACCTCAATGAAGCTATAAGCAACACAAACCCTCAACATTGTCACTATCTTTACATTTGATCTTTTTTGGGCAGGAGGGAATATATTTCATGGTGCTATGGGATTGGATTCTCTTTTCCTCATGCGACCTGTGAAAGGATGGTAAAATATAAATTGAAGTAGCTTATAATCGAATCTGATTTTCTTTTCTGACATGTAACTTATCAAAAGCATGCTGCTCCTACTGATAATTACGTGATTGTTTTCATTAACTTGGGACTTAGGTCAAACTATAAGACTCCGCTTCGAGGGTTATACTTATGCGGAAGTGGGGCACATCCTGGCGGTGGAGTTATGGGAGCACCTGGACGCAATGCTGCCCGTTTCATTCTTCAAGATGTTAGGAAAAAAACTAAGTGATTACTTAGTTATAGCACGCCCAAATTTTTTATGCCAGCAAACATCGTGGAAAGATGGGTCTTTCAGTGGAATTATGTGCAAGAACTTTTTAACAAAATCTTTGTATGATGCATTAGATAGAAGGGAATAAAACATCTCCTAGCACAATTTTTGAATTCTCAGCTGCAATTAATTCTCTTCTCAAGCAGCATTTGCCCATAGAAGAATAATGATAATGATCTATCAAATTTGATGAACTAATTGCATAACAAACTAGATGAAGAAACTATAACGAGTATTTCAGAAAACTCGAACTTGTAATTCTTTAAGATAATCTGGCAGTTCGATGCATTGATTCCTGTAATAGCTGTTTGATACAGAAAATCCACGGTTCATCAGGAATTTTAATGAGTCGACAATTCAAGTCAAAATGCAACCAAATAGATTAACAGAAAGTGGGATCTGCTGCATACAATAAGTGGTCAGGTAAAGTTGTATACGATTCCTTTGACCAATAAAGGTAGGTAATTACAAAATAAAAAATCTCACCAATTGCCAAACTTATCCATCTTTAGATTAGTAGCAACCATGGTCAGCTCTCACTCCGGGTGTCAGTCTTTGCTTCAAATACCAACACCTATATTAAGACAAAAGTTCATCCTACTGACTCCAAGATATTTCAGCTTTCATACCTCTTTTATATGTCAACGCAGATCTTTCCGGAAGCTAAATTAAAATTATGCTACCGCGACCTCCAAGCAGAAACAGATTTTGGAACAAGATTGATTGCATTGGATGCTGCTTCTAGCCTGTTTCACGTATAAAGCATACCCAGAAATAAGTGCGCAAATAAAAATACATACTAATAATCAGAACCTATATTACTTGTAAAGCATACCCATAAAATGTTTGCAAAAGGGAATTTATTTTTGATTTACCATCATTCCATCTGTTTAAAAACACTTAAGAGCTTTTACTGAAAGTGAAAAATCTTTAGTTAATAGTTTTACTAAAATGATGTATCACTTTACTAATACAATGCGAAAAAAGAAAAAAAAAAAAACAAAAAAAAAAGTTAAAGATGAGGAAAGAGAGAGAACTTTGATATTTCTTCAACAGCCTTCATAACCTCAGTTGAACTTGTCTCCAACACCTGACCTCCGAAAATAATCTCATCTAGTATAGTATGCAGCTGCAGAAGAACTCATTTTTTAAGATCTCTTGAATGAAAATTTAAAATGATATTGCTACGGTCGAAATATCATAACTATTTTGGAAGGCATTTCCAGAACAACCCAAAATTAGTGAACAAATAAACATATGAAGTAGTTATCAATTTTTTGTGTAAAAAAGGACAGACAGATCGACTCAAACATTGTCTATTGCTTAATGTTTGAGAATATAATAAGTCAAACTTGCAGGCAGCAGCAAAATCCAGCAAATTTCTATATGCAGCATAAAATGTTTCCCTAGATCATGAGACAGTTTCTAATTCATTTCTTGTTACATGGAAAATTGTTATATAAAGTCAGTTTGTGATAAAGAAGATATCATTCATAATCGAGTGCACAAAGCGTACAACCTTACTATAGTTGAACACAACATCAATCTCACATACATTTCTGAAGCATTTGTCCAATGTTTCCACGAAGACTGAAGGCAGAAAGGGTCAGAGTAAGCAAATCGCCCCATCAAATTATAACAATCATGTAAGAGGCAGTAATTAACAGCAGCTAGCACAGTTACATGTGGTCATGCAGAGTGTAATTGATAAAAAGATAATGCAAATAATTACTCCATCAGAATTCTTAGCACAATAAACAATAAAATCGAAATGGCTAAAGAAAATGACTAATTTAAAGGCTAAATAAGCCACTAGGTTTGGTCTAGTGGTGAAAGGTTTGGGTAAATTATATTAGGTTGTGTGTTCAATTCCCACCAATATATTCAAAAAAAACAAAAAAGGTTAAATAGATTATTAACACCATTACCTTCACTGGCAATTCCCTAAGAGGACAATAAAGAGTCCAAATGTGAAAAATGCAAAATGATCAGAAACATATAGCCGAAATAATAACACAAATCAAGATTTTCCCAAAAGAGTTTTTTGGGCTAATTTGTTATTAGATTTTACAGCATTTTCCAAGATATGTATCAACTAGATCCAACAACTTACCTACCCTAGAACTTGCATTATATTCTTTTCTTTTTTTTCCTTCAAAAATCTATAAAGTAAATTGCAGTTGCAGAAGGATAATCTTTCAGTTGCTTATGGTGTAAAACAACAGCTAAGCCATATCCCACGAGGTGAGGTTGGCAACATATTGGATCAAATGACATCATTAAGCTCTATCAGAGATCAGAATGATTAATAACGGGAACCAGCATCAAATGTATTGTCTTTTAACCAGAATAACGAGTACACCCAATCATACTGTTTATGGTCAGTTTTGATCAATGCTACAATTGTTAGTTAATAACATTCACTAGTTTCAACAAAATGCTGTAGACACTTCTGAACCTCCTAAACTTACAGATGATAGATGGTATGTAGCAGATTTTCACCTTTTTGCGCTTTTGCCAAGTCACACTCATACGCTGCTGAGTGATACCAGTGCATATTTAATGCAAGATAGAGGGTATCAACATAAGGCCAGCCTAGTGCTATAAAGCTCCATATATGAGTGGCAGAATGGGGTCAAGGGAAGGGTCCGATTCAGTGTGTGAGTCCATAGTAGGCAGCATTATCTTACATTTGCAAAAAGTTGATTTCTCGACTTGAACTAGTGACTTTTAGGTCTCATGGCAACAACTCCAAAGGTTACACCAAGGCTCCCCTGCTGGGGATGTCAATCATAATTATATAATTGTTATATTTTTAAGTAATTTTCACAGGGAATAAATTTAGGAATTTTAATGTATTATTTCAATCAGTTTTGGGATAATTATATGGTAGGCTTAAAGTTGCACATTATATGGGTTAGGAATATTCGAGAAGAGTTTCTTTCTTGTCATCTAAGTTTTATTATTAGACCTTGTATTAAGTTTCCAAGTATTAAATAGGATATAATTTCAGACCTAAAATGTTCTAGAATCTAGAACCACTCTAGTTCTAACTTCAATTAACCCTAGTCCTTATCCTATTACTGATATAAAGCAGCTTCTTTTGCTGTCTTCCCTTACATCAATATTGATAAGATCCATAAAAAATAAGTCATTTGTAATTATAATTCAAAGCAAGTACGATACATTTTCTCAAGTTAGTCAGCTTAGCACGAGTATGTTAGCTGAAAGGATGGTAAAAATCAGTACACATATATAGTATATATTACCTACTTTGAGAGATAATTGATAAGGTGTATTACAAAAATTCAGCTAAATTACTTAGATGTAAGTAATGATAAAACCAGTATTGCAGCATTGAGCTATATCATACATAACTGAAGTTTAAAATTCACTATTTTTATAACAGATCTTGAGCAGGCACAACATATTTCTATCCACAGTCAATTAGAAATCTCTCATTTCATGTTCAAATTTCCCAATTCCCGGATAGTATAAAAAAATCAAATCATGTTTGTATTCAGTTGTCAACCTGAAGTTCATAGTCACTTTGAGACGTTCCTTAAGACAGAAACAGACTGATACCCGAGCATACCAACAGGATGTCATTACTATGTAAAATTATTCAAATAACCATTAAGCAGTACTCATCTCCATAAAAAAGACAGATCTTCTGGATTTTGACACTCGATACAATGCAAAAATTATTTAGGTAATACCAACAAGTTCCAATAAATAGGGGAGCGGTTCAGGAATTTACCTTGTATCAAGTCAAGCATAGCGAGCTCGTTTTCAGAACTATCAAATATAAACACAAAGTATAAAGTTGCAAAGTGCTTGTAGACAAGGCGAGCATCCTGAAGGAGAATGCAACAAATGAATTCATAACTTCTTTTCTTTAGATAAACAAGATGAGTTAGTAGCACCAAAAAAAAAATTTCTCAAAAGAGTAAAGATATCAATAATATCAATACAACACTAGTTGACTATCAAATTAAGAAAACTAGTATATTCAAAATATGAAATCAACAAAACGTATTTTAGGTCAGGTAGACCTAACAGTGAGTCTTTGATTCTCAAAAAAACACACACTTACAATTATGATTACAACAGTCATTTTAGTTCAGTTAAAAAAAGGGTATACCAACAAACAATGCCAAGAAAAAGCCCAAATCACAACATTTTTCATTTCAATGTTTCCTTTAAATACAAAAATCACGGCTCTGACAGATCAAAATTACAGTAAGCAGGAAATGGAAGGACGAAATACCGGGCCAAAGAAGGACTCAGCATCCACAAAATTGCTGACATGTTCAGGTCTACTGCATAAGACTGCAAAAGAAACGAAATTCACAAAAGGAAGCAAAAAAGAAGAGAAAATGAAACAAACACAAATAAACAATCCAGTCTATAAATCAGAGAGAGAAACCTGCAAACACATTGCGAATAATTTCTTGCTGCTTCTCCATGGGCTGATCTACCATAACATGAAAAGCACAATATGAAAATTGCATCACGTAAACAAAAAATAAAATAAATAAATCGAAATCTCGATGACAAAGTTCTGAAGAGAGAGACGCACCCGAAATTCATAGAATTTGGCGAGACGAGGCTTCCCCTCCGTGTTCATCACTAGCACTGCTCTTATCATCTTGTTTCTTTCTTTCTGGAAGCTACTAAACCAAATAAATAAATAAATAATGAAGTTCCTTTCCTTATCATAACACAAATTCACTTCACAGTCCACAAACTCGCATCACTGATCGGGAAAAAAAAAAAAGACACGCGAATCATGAAACTGAAGCAAAACGAGAGATAAATATGATCAACGACACGATGAGAGGTTTTGGAGCACGAAGAACACAGTGCTGAGTAGTAGAAAGGGACTAACAGATATAAAAAGAAAACGAACCTCAAATTGAATTGGAATAGGAGTCTCCGATCGAATCAATCGCCACTAGGTAGTGTTTTCCCAGGCCTAACTGCGAGGTGAAAAGAAGGATTAGTAAAAAAAAATTCTTATTACGCACCGTTATCGAATCTGTTAATTTGGGTAAACTTCAATTAAGCCCACACCACAGTCAATTTGATTATAAATTGTCCGTCCAAACTATGATTTAGAAAAAGAAAAGTTTTATCCTTTTAAACTTAAACACACAACTGTGATTTAGAAAAGAAAAAAAAAAAAATCTTTATTTTTTATCAATTCTCTTACCCAATTTTTTTTTCCCTCTCCTAAAACAAATTTTAATCTCCTTTAAAATAACACACAGTTATAATTTATTGAAAAATTAATAATTAATTTTCAACTCTTTTTTTTTTTTTTGAGATATCTAATAAGTTCATCATTTTGAGACAAGTTTGATTCTGGACATCTGATTAAGATTTTAATTTAAATCACTTCCAAATATATTAGAAGAATTGAACAGATGCTCTTACATCACCTGCTCAATTTTTTGACACCAATTGAATTACCATTACATTGTTTTTATTTTTGGAAATACCATTACATTTTTTTTTTGGTACATATTACCATTACATCTTTAAATCAATATTACCACCTGCTCTTACATTTGTGTGAAAATAAAAAATAATTACTCTCATATTTGAGTTAGAGCTGTTAATCGTTTGGGAGTTGTATTTGCAAGAAATTATGTGTCACTGTCAGCCGTTGTTTACACTTGAGAGAATTACTTTTCTTTTAGTTTTTTCTTTTCTTTTTTAACCATCTTTATTTTTTCTTTTTTCATGTTTTTATTTATTATATCAATATTACAAAATAATGTTTAAGATTTAATTTTCGAATAATTACAAATATATGATAGGTAAAAAGTGTCCTTAATATTGGTGAAGAATAAAAAAAATTACTCAAATTCATATTTGAGTTAGAGCTGTTAATCGTTTGGGAGTTGTATTTGCAAGAAATTATGTGTTAGTGTAAAAAACTTAATATCTAAGCAATTATTCAAGTTAAAAAAAAGTATTAGACAAAAAGAAAAAAAAAATTACATATTAAATATGAAATAAATTATTTTACCTATATTATTTTCTTATCTACCTTACTTACTTATGTACTCATACTTATGTACTCATTTCTAATATCATTAGATCATATCAGAAACGAGAGATAAAAATTTTAGAAAAAAAAAACATAGGTATATCTCACTAGATATTACAAAATTTATGAAATATTTTTTATTTGAGGACACCTATTATCATAAAGCCTTTAGTGTAAAAAAGGATATTAAGCATTTATTCAAGTTAATAAGTAAGTATTTAAAGATATTCTTTAGATATCACCAATAATTAATTGTTCTGAAATCATTATTATAATTTTTTAAAGGAAGTAAGGTTTATCCTTATAAAAATTATAGAATTATATTATTTTAATTAAAATTAGTGAGCGAAATAATTACACAATAAAAATCTGGGATTTTTTTTAATTTAAATATTAAATAAAAAAATTATTGTTAACTAAAACAAACTTTTTTCATTTTAAAAAAACAATAAACAAAAACCTGGTACAGAAAAGTAAAATCACAAGTACAGCATAGCTCGGAGTCAAACTTGCCCTAAACTCGTCGCTCGTTAACGGCACAATCGTTAAGTCAAAGGCACGAAGAAATGGGCACCCAGGAAGATGACGAAGAGGAAATAAACCCCTTCACAATGTTCCTAACCGACGACGACGAAGAAAAGCCAAACGGCTTCGCTAACGTACACGAGGGTGCACCGAAGCAAGAGCTGCTGCAGAAGCACCTCCTCCGTTCGATTCAATCAACGGTGGTGATTCGCCAGCTCCCTTCCGAAGGTCTCTCCTTTCAGCTCTGGCCCGCCGCTACCGCTCTCGTCTCCCTCCTCGATCAACACCGCATCGACCCTACCAACAGCCCCCTCTCCGTCACCCTCTCCGCCGCGCGCGACGACGGTCCCCTTAGGATCCTCGAGCTCGGCTCCGGCACCGGCATCGTCGGAATCGTCGCCGCCGTCACTCTCGGTGGCAATGTAACCCTCACGGACCTTCCTCACGTGGTTCCGAATCTCATATTCAACGCGGAGGCGAACGCGGGAGTTGTGGGGTCCACCGGTGGGGCCGTGACCGTTGCGCCGCTGAGGTGGGGCCACGTTGATGACGTGGAGGCTATTGGGCGGGAGTTCGATCTTATTCTGGCATCGGATGTAGTGTATCACGACCACCTTTACGAGCCCTTGCTCGAAACGCTGCGTTTAATGTTGCTGGGAAGCGGTGAGGGAAGAGAGAGGAAGAAGATGGTGTTTGTGATGGCTCACATGAGAAGGTGGAAAAAAGAGTCGGCGTTCTTCAAGAAGGCGAAGAAGCACTTCGACGTCGACGTTTTGCATACTCATAGTCCTTGCAATGGGGCTAGAGTTGGTGTTGTTGCTTATCGTTTTGTTGGGAAGGGTTAGGTTTCAATATACTGTTTTACAAGTGAAGTGACAATTACAATTTCAAGTTACGCTTTGCTTGGTTTCCTTTTGAACTCCAAAGACTCTAATCGAGAATTCGAGGACATCACTATCTAACGCTGAATTTTAGTCTAGTGTTTTTGTTTATTTTCTAGAGGTGGATATTCTCACCACCAAAATTTTCTAGTACTAATTTACTACTTATTTAATCACCATTAGATTAACATTTTTTCTCTTTCCAAAATTTTTTTAACATTCTTTTTTCTTTGATCCAATAGTGATGTAATAGATAATAAGTTACTAATAAGAATTTTTAGTAGTTAGAATATCTTTACTCTATTTTGTATACTAAGAATGTTGAAACTTGCTAAACTTAGGTTTAAAAGTGTGTAACAAAGCAGTCTATAAGCGGAAACCTTATGAAAGAGATGAAAAATAAACGATATAAAAAGCGGCTATTTGACCATTTGAGGGTGATACTATCAATTACCACCATCTCCACCCATCACCAACATCACTATCACCGTGTCATCACCACTACTACTATCATTACTACCATCGCCACCAACTACCACCTTTACCAACTATCACTACCATCGCAATAGTTATTTCCGTCACCACCACCACCACCACCACCATGTTATCATTGTAATCACTGTCATCATCGCCACCACTATTACCACCACCGTTACCGCCATTACCACACCACCGCCACCATCATCGTCGCAGTCACTACTGTCACCACCATCATCACCATCAAAGGCAGATCTACACTAGTGTCACTATGTGCAAGTGCATACACAAATCTTTGAAAAAAGAAGAGTAAAGTATCTTTTGGGACCTCAAAAAAAATTACATGACTCAATTTAATCCCTTAAAAAAAGTTAACTTGTGATCCCTCTGAATTCCAAAATAGACTTAGTTGGTTGAAATTGTGATCTTTCTAAAATTCAAAGAAGAGCCATGTTAGTCCCTCAAAAGGACTAACATTAGTCTACTTTGAATTTTAAAAGGATCACGATTCGACTTTTTTTCTAAGAGATTAAATTGGGTCCTGTAATATTTGTTGAGTACCCAAAAGTTTCAAAGGGGCCACTTATTTATATTCTTGGTGGTTAAATCGTAATTCGGCTAGGCGACGTAACCCGTTGTAGCCTCCAACCAGGGTCACAAGTTAACTTGGTCACCATAATCCTTGGTCACCATCACCACATTTTGTGTACATGCAGTGGCGGATCCAGGAAAATTAATTCATGTCCGCACATTTAATGACGGGGGTTGACTTATCAATGCAGGGAAAATATATAAAGTTAATAACAATTCTAGGCAGATACTACCTATCTCTTCAGTTATTAAATGTTACCAGTGAAGCAAGTATGACAGTGAAGCTATGTCCAATGATTGTTGAGTTGAGCGATTGAAGTGTGCAAACCCAGAAAATCAAGTTATATCTCTTCAGTTACTACTTGAAAAACAGTATTCTGCCATAAGAATTACTGACATTTAATCTCAACACAAAAAAGGTATTTAACGTAAAAGAAAAGATAAAGAGTTAACTAAGCTATTAAAATAGAATGATCACAAAAGCATTCTTCGATTCTTCATTGCTTGAAAATGTTGCATTATATCTTCTTCATCAATCTTATCAAATATATCACATTCAACATAAGTTAGCATGCATACGTTAAACCAATCATCACTTATCCAATTGCGCAGCTTATCCTTAACAAAAGTCATTGCAGAAAAACTCGCTCAACACCAGCAGTTGCTACTGGTAGAAGGAGTGCTAACTTTATCAATAAATAGACCAATGGATAAACAATATCCTTTCTCTTCTCAACCATCTTCAAAGCAAGTTCAGAAATTCTTTTCAAATTGACAAAATCGGAATCAGCTCTTACATCAACAATAAAATTACTCAGACTTGAAGAAAGAAAAGGAATATATGCAAGCTCATCAAACTCCAAAGGATAAAATCTAGCAAACTCAATCAATTTTTCTTTGTTAAAAGTAGCAAATGAATCACGAGGATCAAGACAACTCAAACACTCAAGCAACTTGGTATTGACATTATCAAATCGATCACCCAGCTCTTGAACTTGAGTATCTATAATTGTATTAAATAACTCCACCTTAAAGTAGTGCAAGAATGTGAATGATTCCAATCTTCGTCTTCATCTCCCTTTAGGACAATAAAAATCTTCCATATTTGGAATGTCAATATCATATTTATTGGCAAATATGTTCGTTTCTTGAAGCAATTCATCAAAACCATTATCTCTCACCTCTTGTAAGCGAGACTTGACTACCTTTACTAAACCAATTGTATTTAAAAGGTCTTGATCTTTTCTTTGTAGTGCTGGTCACAGCTCATAAGAAATTCCCAAGATAAGTTTCATAAGATGCAACAAGAATGCAAACTCAAAATCCTCCATGGCATACAAAACGCAACCCGCATCAGTTGTTGCAGTGTCATTCTTAGGCTCGTCTTCAATAATTTTAATCAAGGAAATTATTGGAGAAAATAATGAGATAATACTTGTAACTGTACCAAAATGGGAACCCCAACGAGTGTCTCCATGTCGCTTTAAGGTTGTCTCTTGATTCAAACCTTTTCTAGTTAGTATTTCACCTTGAGCAATTCTTTCAACTATTTGCTCATATTGATTCATTAGAAGAATTTCTTTCCGCTTGCATGAACCCCCCACAACGGTAGCCGTCTTTTGAAGCATGTCAAAAAATTCTTGAATCTTATAATGTTTTGTAACCTTCACAAGTGCCAATTGTAACTGATGAGCAAAACAATGAATGTAGAATGCAGATTTGTTGCCTGCCAAAATCAAACTCTTAAGCCCTTTGAATTCACCCCGCATATTACTAGCACCATCATAGCCTTGACCGCGACATTTAGACAAACTTAAAACGAGTTTAGAAAACAACCCATCAATCGCATCTTTTAGTGATTGTGCAGTAATATCTGAAACATGAATTATGCCAATAAAACATCCAACAATGGACCCTTTTTTGTTTACATACCGAAGTACAACTGCCATTTGTTCTTTAATTGCAACATCACGGATTTCATCAACTAGCAACGAAAATTAATCATGGCCAAGATAACTAATTATTGCTTTAACAGTCAAATCAGCACAAGCTTGAGCAAGATCTTTCTGAATTTTTGGTGAAGTCATTTTGTGATTATCGGGAGCATTTTGCAAAGCCACATGACTCATCTCCTTGTTTGGCTTAGTATAAAACTTTAGAGTTTCAAGAAATAAACCTTGTTGATTTGAACTTTCAGATTCATCATGTCCCCAAAAAGGCTGACCATTTCGTAGTAAGTATCTAGCACAATCTAAAGAAGCTTTCAGCCGAATATGATAATTAATTCTTTGTTGTTCAGAAATATTTGAAAAGGAAATATCAATATGTTGCTTTTGCTTCATCAAGTCTTGACAAGCTTGATAACACCTATTGTGAACACTCATATGACCTCCAACATGAACTTTGATTCTATCCTTCTTCTGCCAATTTTTGAACCCCACACTGACAAATGCTTCCTTCGTCGAACCACTACCTCCAACCTCCATATCAAATAGATAACAATACAAGCAAAAACATGCATCTCGTGATACACTATACTCCAACCAAGAACCAAATTCTTCATACCACTTAGGATTGAATCTACGCATTTTTCCAAACATTTTCATTTGAGGAAATGGTTTAAGAATTGGTTGAGTTGGACCCTTGAGCAAATAAGCTCTCCTAATATCCTCTCTCTCTATAGGATTTGATGTCGTTGAACAAATTGAAGGTCTTTTTCTCGAATCCGCTTCAAGATTTTCTATATTAATTTTTCCTTGAGGTGGTGATTGAAAACTTTGAAATTGAGATGCTTGTGGTGGTACACTTTGTCTTTGAGATTGATGAGAACTTTCCACAACTGAAACATTTTGTCTCTGAGGTTCATTGGATTCGGGTTCTGTATTTGTGCATTTTTTACGTTTGAAATAAGATTGTATCCCTAACAAATCCAAAATTAAATATAAATTATATCGTTTGTTGTTATTAAAACAATTATAACAAATAAATAAATATAGAAAGTTACCTTTCATTGAGACTTGTCTAATTATTATGAACCCACAATTGCAATACAGAGAGGCTTGTGAATATTTACAATAGTACACCATAAGTGCAATCAAATAACCCAAAATGGCATTCTTCATTGAGCAATAAAAATTACTCTGATCTGTCTCTTTCTACAGTTGCAGAATTTCATATAACAAATATATATTAATCGTAGGGTATTATCTTATCATATAAAGGCACAATAGCTAACTCAGTAAAACTGCACACATGGAAAAGTATTTCCCAATTTGCAAATTAAATCCATTCTTACAATCAGTTATTGCACTTACTAGCCACATATTCAAAACCAAAAGAATATCTGTAAAAAAATAATGTTACAATCATTGTAAGAGAAAAAGAAAAAGAACTAACTAAGCATACTTCATGGATATAGGAAATTAGTATTCTCATCTTTTATTCCATACAAAAATACAGTCAAGGTTCCATACAGAAAAAAATTATGATATGGAGAAATAAATACCAAACCACTGAACAACAAAAAAGTTTAAGATGCTAGCAGAGTGAATTTATTCCTTACAAAATGATATCTACTCGGTAGGTAAAATATCATGAGTTATGTGATATGGTATATAAAAAAAAATTACACACACAATTCTAGCTGCGTGCTTTCAACTAAATGAAATTATATTATGTTAAAAAAAATAAATCAGGTTGGGATCTTAAGAATACATTCTTTCGTCCCCCAATACATTTATGAAAATTCATTTTCTCATATATTAAACTAAGTTTCAAACTTGAGTAATCAAAATAAAAAGTACAAGTAGCCAACAACATAAAACAAGAAGACACCTAAGAACTTTCATATTACAGCAAGCGGTGGAGATTCAATCAGCAAGCAGATGGTACAGAACAATCCACTCAAAAAAAAGTAGCGAAGTGTGGAATCATCACCGGTGATGGCGTGGCTGGCGTGATAAATGAAAGCTGAAATAATAATGAATCAAAGTCAAAGTTGTTGATAAATGAAAAAAAAAGAGTTTGCAGCTTTACCATGAGAGAACGAAGAAAAGGACGACGCAAGTGGTGGAGCAACCGGTGATGGCGCGGCTGGCGTGGTTGCGGAGAAGAGGACGAAGGTTGCAGCTTTAAGCTTAAACGGTGGAGTGGAGCGGTGTCAATTGAGTGTCCTGCTATGAACCAAGAGACAACAATAAGAACCATCAGAAAGTAAAAAAATCTAAATATTTATGTCCGCACGTGCGGACATTTGCCCATACGTGGGTCCGCCTCTGTGTACATGCCATTATTAATTGATCCTTTGATGATAAGGTTCTATATAAGCTGTGGCTTTAGAATTTTGGGTTCCCTAAACTCACTTTTCAATTATTACTATACAACATATGTGCTTAAGAGTTAGAGTTTGGAAGACTGGAAAAACTCACAAACAATTTTAACTCATTCTCGAAGCAACCAAAGAAAGCAATGCAAAAGGTATTTATGATTCAACTTTTCTGCATTTGATATAATTGCTTCACTGTTATGTTTGAGCATGATTAGGTCATCAAGCTATGTTAGATTCTCTTCACTTTGTATCGGAGCATATGTTGTCTCTCCACATTTGATCTTATTTTTCACTAAATATTATCTAATTTAATGAGTACATTAATATTATTGTTATTGCTTATGGTTACTTGCAATAATATAAACTTGGAAATTCGATAGTTTTTAGTGACAAATAAGATCAAATGTAGAGAGGCAACATATGCTCCGATACAAAGTGAGGAATCTAACATAGCTTGATGACCTAATCATGCTCATACATAACAGTGAAGCAATTTGATCAAATGCAAAAAAAAAAAAATGAATCATAAATACCTCCTGTCATTGTCTGTGAGTCTTCCAAGTTCTAGCTCTGAAGCATATATGATATATAGCAACAAATGAAGAATGAGTTTAAGGACTAAAAAATCTAAAATCACACCTTATATAGACCTTTATCATCAAAAGATCATTTAATAAAGCGTGAACACAAAATATGCTATTGCTGAATGGCAAAGTGGATGATGACTGTTGTTGGAAATAGTGGATCATATCTTAACTCATCCTTTATTTGGTTACCGAGAATGAATGAACTAACACTCTCCAAGTTGATTTACAAATCCCGTCATATACTATAATAATAAATATAACACAATCTAATAATATGTTAAAGGATCTATCACCATAATTCATTATTTTCTTCGTGTCATCTCTTACTAGTAATCTCCATAAGACATTACTCTTCTATATCGAAACGCATTCACATGCTCATGTTATGCTCCATTATCATATTTTAGCACTTAAAATTGCTGAAATATCATGAAATTTCGGCATGAGCCATGATTAAATAAAATCTATTTTATATTAATGACTTTTAAGGTAGTTACCAAATATATATATATATATATATATATATATATATATATATATATATATCTATTTTATATTAATGACTTTTAAGGTTTAAATTGTCATTGAGTTAAGACGAATACAACTGATTATCAGTTATCTCTCAAGTGAAAGATCTAGAAATAATCAAAGTCAGGGACAAATTAAAAAATTAATAATATTATTATTGTAATTTGGAAAAAAATTATAATAAAAATGTTCTAAAATAAACCTTTAATCACATACACGTCTTTTATTTTAGGTTTTTTTTTTCTAAAATTACTTTAGACAACTTTATTTAATGTTCACCGAAACAATGTCGTTTTAGGAGAAAATCATGTTGTATTTATAATTTTAATTTATTTTAGGGTTATAATAATCTTTATTATTCTAATTTTTTAATATCTCAACCCCAAAGCGACGTCATTTCGATGAACATTAGACAAAATTTAACATTAAATACTTTTTCCTTTAACTTGTGGAGATTACAAAGGAACTAGATTTTGAGCCATCTAAAAAGAAATAACGTGACGAACATTTTCCAATTCAATAGCTCAAAATTAATGACTTTGTCATAGCAATTTTTTTAGCTATAGAATAAAACTTTTTTGTGGTTGAGATTGTGAAAAGTTTTAGAAAAACTGAAGACAATCTGAATCCTATTATAAGGGGGAGAAAAGTCAGTACGAACTAGATTATTTTTTTTGGAAAAAAAAACAGAGCTAATTGAAAGTTTCAACTTACAGATGAGAATAAAATAAAATAATGGGGCAAAAAAAATCAAAATATTGCTATTTTAATAAATAATTATGGATACATTGTTGTTTTGAAACTAATTACGAGTATGTAGCACTCATTCACGCCCAAATTGGGCAAGATAATTCACGCCTAAAGCAGGTGTTAATGTGATGTTATTCAAGCCCAAGTTAGGCGTGATTAGTCACGCCCAGACCAGGCGTGAAGGCCTTGGCCTATATAAACCCCAAGATTTTCACTTTTCATTTTCACACATTCTTTTTACCTTCTCTCTAAAGTTGTTTTCTAACTTCTCTCTAGATTTTTGGTGGAGATTTTTGTTCAGCGAAGCTCTGTCAAACAAGTAAGTCTTCATATCTGGTTTATTTGTTTTTTAAATACAGCAGTAGATATGTTATACTAGTGACCTAGGAATTTGTACATATAATGTGTTATTGTAGTGACTTATGAATATGTTAAACTAGTGTCCTAGGAATATGTTAGTGACTTTTGAATATATTAGTGACTTAGGATTTGGATTACTAGTGCAATCGATAATTTTTCTTTATACTTACTATATAAATGAATGTCATCAATTTGAATTATTGGTTTGCAAAAATTGAAAGCTTCACAACACTGTCTATAGGTCCAAAAAATGCGATGAAACACATGTTTTTCACATACCAGTCGATTAGCAACAAAATAATCACCTGTTTGAATATTACAGACAGAACTTAGTGAAAAACAAAGCATATATTCACACCACCTGGGAAAAAACGCATAAGACTCCTCTCAATCACCATACATCATCGCAATAGCTTTCTGCTTTGTATATCATGCCTTTCTATATGAAACTTTGAAACTATATGCATGTGTGATCCTCTTCTCAACCAGTGCAATTGAGACTGATGGCTCATCTTTTATCATTCCTAACAATGATATTGTAGCTAGACATTAAGACAAATGACAATACTATTAAACACAAAAGAATGAAAAAATAATCCAGTAACTTACCTAGTATGAGTGAAGCAATAACATCAGCATCAAGTTGTCTATGACCATGAGAAATATGGTCATTCAAGCAATTGTGGTCTCCACCCTATTTAATAACCTTCCAATTTTCACTGTATGTTGGTTTTATTACCCTAACCCTCCATAGGCAACCTAGCTCATGCGCACGACATTTCATACTTAACTTTGTAGGCGCGCTCTCAAGCACAATCGCTTCTTGATGCTCTTTCATTAGGTTTCTCTTTATTTCCATCTGCATTTCTTTTTTTATGCAAATTCTTGCTTAACATACAACTTATTACCTATTATCCACGGACCATTAATTGAACCTGAACCTGAACCCGAACATGAACTTGATAAGAATTCTGTTCCCTCGGATGATCCCAATCAATGTATGTGTAATATGGAATTTCATTTCAAAAAGGAACAACATCGTCACCTGCATGTATGAAATAAAACTATTAAAAAATAGTGAATATTTCTGTATACTTTTATTGTTTACTAACACACCTTCAGAAATTTGCGGTAATTGAGTGGATGCGATGTCATGGTGTTCCTGGACATAAGACTCCCCCACACCATTATATTGTAGGATTTGAGTTTTAGGTATACCATGTTCATCATCATTGTCCGAAGCACTAGCATCCTTAGCAAGATGATGATCTTCCATTACGATATTTTCATCATTTTCATCATCGTTATCATCACCATCGTCTTTCATAACCCAAGTAGGGTCATTTTCTCCTTCCACAGACAGATTAACAACTGGAGCAGCAGTTGATGATGCATTATGTGCAAAATTGGAATCAATTAACCTCATGGGTAAAACAACATCCTCTGCTTTAGCAATATCTACGTACAATTCTAAAAAATCTTTCCTTGGCTGGTTGAAAAATTCTCCAATTACCATTTCTACGTCTTCATCGTCCACAACTTGCATACTAATGTATTGTGACTCGCACCATATTCTTGCAGTGACCACATTGATAGATTGCTTACCTTCCTTCAAGAGCTAATTTTTGATGTAGTTCGCTAACTGTTGAGTTGCGCATGATGCATGTTGGCCTTTTCTCGCCTTCAAAAATCACACCACGTCGACCTTCCATTTTCCTACCATTATAATATAAAACAACACAAACAGAATCAGAATGTGAACTCATTCTTAACTATATTAACAAAAAACACAAAACAAAGTATGCATAAACAAGTAAGATTGTATCAAAGAGTAAGAGTTCATGATGTAGAAGAGTTGTGAAGAATCTGGAGATGATAGGTGTTTAAATAAGGAAGAAGTATGTCAATCACGCCCAAAAAAGGCAGGACAAGGGTGTGAGTCACGGATAAATCTTTGATACAACTGTTGTACCCAAGTGGGTACAACTTTTTTCCACTTTTGGAAAAAAATGCAACATGGCGGGAAAAATAAATTTGAGAAAATTTAAAAAGTGTTAGATTTTTTTCTAAAAGTGGAAAAAAGTTACTCACTTGGGTACAACAGTTGTACCAAAGATTTATTCGTGAGTCACACCTAAATTAGGTTAGATAACCAAAGCATTTATGCCTGCATGGGGCGTGACAAATCACGCCTAATTTGGACATGAATTACGTGGCATACACGCCAGCTTTGGCATGAATTATCTTACCCAATTTGGACGTGAATAAGTGCTACATACTCGTAATTAGTTCAAAACAGAAATATATCTATAATTATTTATTAAAATAAAAATATTTTAATATATATTTTTGCCAAAATAACGGAGCTAATTGAAAGATAACAGTACTGTACACGTGTTAGAATGAAATTAGCAGCAATGGAAAACAAACCTACTTAGAGAGAAATCCAAGACTGATCTCAAACGCAACGAACCCAAACTGAGTGAGGATAAGTGTCCAGAGTGCTTATATGGGGCAAAGATAAGGACCATTGGGGGAGGGGGGTACCGCACATAAAAATATTGTAAAATTTCAAATATGGAGGCAAACTGTTAGGAAGTTAATTAGGGGGAAACAGAGAGCTGGACAGAGAGTTGAGAGCAGAAAGAGAATTGGAGAAGAGGAGAGAAAAATTCTGAAAATTTGAATTCTTAATTCTTGAACCAATCGGATACATATGTCGAGTTTAAGAGATAAAATCCAATGAGATAAATCCTAATGTGATCCTAATTACTACGCTTACATTCAGAAGATAAACAGAATGTTATCCTAATCCCACTCTTATATTCAAAAATATAAAAAGAAGATAACTAAGTGATAATCCTATTTAAAAGATAACTAATAAATGTCTTAGATACTTGGGCTGAAGTCTTAATCCGTCACAAAGTCTCTAACAATCTGGGACAGTCTTAATTCTCTTGGGCCTGGTGGATTGTAGTTCCTTAGAATTGGGCTGGCCCGTTGACAGATGATGTGTGCCCAGGTTGCATGCAAGAAGTCCCTCTTCTGGTCCTTATAAATGAAAAAGGCAATAGTTTACCCATAAAACTTTTTCATGTAACTCACGTAAAATTCTTATCATTATCATTTTTTTTACCCTCTTTCTCTTTCTCATAATCAATGGCCATTGCCAACTGTCAATTATGTGAGTTATGTGACTATCACCTAATGTGAGAAAAACATAACTCAATGGTAAAGTACTTATCTTGGGGAAAGATTCCAATTGTTTCTAAAAAAAGGAGGGAAAAACCACTCCTTTTCAATGCTCAATTCCACTCCATTTCAGTGCTCAAAATAAATAAGTGTCCAAAAATACAAAATTACAAACCAATATTTACATCACAAGAAAATAAAAGAAAAACATATCACGCCTTTCACAGGGATATCACGCCTACAAACTATTCCAGACTGATCTCCGGAAAATAGATTTAGTGCCGCTTTCATTATAATCTGCCAACGTACCATGGGTAAAGCAATGCTCACAACCACAATTGGTATCTCTTCGACACTGAGGGGCCTTGTATTGAGAGAGTTAGTTAGTTAGTTATGGAAGGGGAGTGTGTGGAGTGAGATATACATGTATTGAGTGGATAGTGGGGAACTTGGGGATTCTTAGAGCCAAGGATTGTTGGTTCTAAGGGTGAGCTTGGGAAGGGTCTTTTAGTGTCTGTGTGTTATGTTGCTATTTTAGTGTCCATTGGTGTTTGTAAGAGGCTCTGCCTTCATTGTTTGACAGCAATAAACTGTAAATTTTGAGTTCCATCAGACACCCATTTTCAGAATGGTTTCCTCAAAGGAGACCCTTTGACCGTAGCTTTCATACTTTGAGAATCTCTGAAACAGACAAAGTGCACTAGAGTTTTCCCATTAGGATAGACTGCAAAAACACTAGTCCCTATTTTCTTATTGCATAAAGAACACATGTTATCACTGGTAATCTTCACAACTGCTTTTCTCTTATTGTAGAGTTCGTCTTTCACCTGTGCAAAGCAAATTGAGTCAAGATAGATTTTCAGACAAGGTAACAAAACTGAAGCATCTGAATATGCACGAGCATGTGGCTCTCTGTCTCTCACATTGCATTAACTTAGTACGTGAGGAAGAAAGTAATAAGAAGTAATGATAGTGTACAATAATCTATTCAGAAGCAAGAAATGAACAAATTTCAACAATAACCCCAAAGGCCAAACCTTCCAATTCCCCGTAACAATATTAAACAAAACCTTGATTTCTGATGTTTGCTTACCTGAAGGTTCTCACTCTGTCTCAAGCTCTTGATCACTGAGCAATTACGAAACATTTCACTAGATTTTCTCAGAAGGGGTCCAAGAAATGGAAGCAAGTTCTGCAGTTAACATTAGTTTTTTTTACTAAATTGAGGAAACTAAATAACGTCTGATAAAATATAAAAACTTCTAACAGAAAAAACTCCAGTAAGAGCAAAAGTTGGACCAATAAAAATAGGTGTTGAATCTAGCTATGGAACAAAAACATAAAAATCAGCAGAATTATCAAAATATGGTAAAGCATATCCCTCAACAAGCCAAATCTACTGTATTTACGCATTAAATCTGGCTTCCATGAAATATTGAGTCAATTTCACCCCGTTCTTTTCCTAAAATAAAGAAAGAAAATGGGGCTATTTGAAATTTATCTACTCAGTTATACCTGTAGTTTAGTCTCTTTTGGTAAAAGTTTAAGGGCCTGGGCTCCATTGATTCTATCCCACCTGCGGCTCAGCAAATCAAGGACCTCATCAAGCATGATAGAAGTACCTCCTTCCTCGGTATATTCATCCCCATCAGTATCACTCTTGCCACTGTCAGTGCTACTCAAACTAGATTTTGTGTCCTCTGCAACCTCTATTGAAGCAATTTTCTTTGATCCTCGGCTTCTAGTTTTTAATAATGTTTTTGAACTTACCTTTGAAATGGTTGTAATCTGGGGGGATAATAGATTTTTAATTCTCTTTTCATAGCTCTTGGTTGTCCCCCGTGGATTCAAATAGATTTGCAGAAGCATTAGGTATATGTTGCTGGGAGATTTTACAGAAGGCTTATGCATAGACTCATACACCCGATCACAATAAGACAAAGCCAGTTCTGGAACATGTAGCTACAAATGAAAAGGACATTCATTTATTGCCATAACTTTTACAGGAAAAACTATGATTTATAAAACATAATGCGCATGAAGCAATTAAACTTAGAGGGCGTTAGGGTTTTCAGAAAATGACTACACCATTATGATATTTATTTGGTATACCTTATGAACATATAAAGATAATGCTAGTTCATGTTGATTCATTTTTCCCAACAATATTGCATGCTCTTCATATAAAGCATCTAATGGAAGACGTTTCAGCAGAGCCTCCGGATTGTATCCTGATATACTCTCCAAGGAAGACAATAATTTTTTCCTTTTGGGGGAATAAATTTTTTCGTCCCATTTCTGTTGAGAGCTTAAATCAGCATGCCAATCAAGTACTTCGGAAAGATAGATGTGTACCTACATTACAGAACACAACAGCATGTAATACAGATTTTTCTTATATCATTAATCATATATCAATCATGACCAAAAAGCAGCTAAAAGAAAAAGTAGAACTGCTTCAGTACTTAGAGCCATTGAATCAGATGTCAGAGGTCCTCACCATTTCATTTTGCAAATTTATAGATATGGCATCCTCGTTCATTGCAAGCATCAGCTCCAAGTACGTGGCTTGTATGCTTGGAGCATGTTGCTTCAAATATGAGTTCACCATATCTGCTGGAATATTTCCAGACAGAAAGAGCTCAATAGTTTGGCTTGGGCAGCTTTCAAGAACAAGCATTGAGAACTCTAGAACAAGTATGGGGTCTGTTTGACACAGCGGCTGCATCAGAAACCCACCAAATCAGAAAAGTTAGTATCAATTAACAACAATTCATGCGTAATGGAAACAAATAACAACTTTAAGGAGGATTTAAAGTCTGGAGAAAATTTTAATCCATGCATAATGGAAAATGAATAAATACTTTTAGGTAATCCCTAAGTGACTACACAAAAAACGTTTTCCAGCCCAACTATATGTCAGGAGGAAAATTACAAATTATCCAATAAACTTAAGAAAGCCCTCTAAAATAACTCGTCAGTTGTCACCATATCACATCTAAAGAATAAATAATGTTTAATGACAAAGTTCCACCTGATCAATACTAACAAACAAAGCAGAGAAGCATCCGGGTCCCACACTAAATACATCAACAATCGCAGTGCACTTAATATCTCATCACAAATTATATAATGTGACATATTCAGACACTATTGCTTCCAAAGCACTATGTAAAATCAGTTATTCTATTAAGCAAGCAAATATTTATGTCAAACATTTATCAACCAAATAGAAAATTTACCTTGAGATACTCAATGATGGTCTCAGGTTTGAACCTATGTGTAATCTCAGACTGGCTAGACTTTAACTCTTCCACCAATTTATGAACAAGTTCAAGAGCTTCCCGGTGCATTGAGTTACACTGGTAAAGTTCTATTAAAGCAACATGATAGCTACCTTCTTGAAGTATCTTTTCACATATTTTTAAATCACAGTAGTTATGACCTCTTAGTAATTCTTCAGCCACTGAAGATTGTCCAGTAAGCAGCAATGCTTGGAGTAGAGCAGTATCCAATATTGAAGCCATCTCCCGAGCTCCTGAACCAATAGGTATACTACCACTCCCCTGACATGAATAATTTATCAAATCATAACTTTCAATAACAACTGTGGTAAATAATTATTAGTTCATTGCTTTAGTATTTCAAAAGGGATTAAGGACATTGTTGAAACAAAAGAAATTTATTTAGGAAAGGAGAGGAGAAAAGCAGAAAAACAAGACTCTCAATTATATTCTATAAAATTAATGTGTAAAATGATTTGATAAGATGTAATACAAAAGATTAAGTACTAACCCTTATTTATGTTAATATTAGACTCTGATCCTAATTAGTTATGGAAAAAAAATTATGAAATATAACGGAATATGGAAATATTCTGATAGGGCCCAATTACGTAGGGCCCAATTGCGTAAGGCCCAATTGAATAAGGTGTATGTGAGAGACAAAGGTAGGAAATGTTGGCATGCCTCCAATCAGTTTGTTATTACTGAGTCAGATAATATGTTAGAGGGAGAGGAGGGTCCGCGCATTGCAAGTTAGTTAGTGGGGTATTAGTAGCGAGGAATGCGAGTAAGAAAGAGGCACCAAGAAGGTCATTGTGATTGCTGAGTTCTTAGGAGATTTGCAGAGCATCTCGAAGGTCCCTGATATTTTCTTTCTATTGTTATTTCTTCCTTTAAACACTGAGCCATAGCAGCACTATGGTGATCCATTTGTAATGTTCTTTTCTGGTTATAGCTGATAAATATCAATACAAGAGTGTTATTCAGTATATTGTGTGTCCTTTTTTAATTTGATTGTATCAATAAGACTGAGCTTGATTTTTGTTATTCCTGTTGCATTGGAAAGTCTCATAGGCTTCCTTCTCCATCCTCTACAATTGTATATACTTCTCCCTTTGAATTAATATTTAATGACTTGTGGGAATCAGCATCAGTAAAATCCACTTCAAGGAACTTATATTACATATCATTTGTTGACGCTTATACAAGATATACATGGTTGTACCCAATCAAACAGAAATCTGATGTGCTGTCTTTATTCAAACAGTTTCACATCATGGCTAATACTCAATTTCAAACTTCCATTAAAGCCATCCAAACTGATTGGTGATGTGAATTTCAATCTTTCATCCATATCTAAACCGTCATGGCATTACACATAGACTGACCTGTCCACATGTTCATCATCAAAATGAAGTGGTTCAGAGAAAACATAGACATGTTGAAACTGTTCTCACCATTCTTTCTCATGCCTCTCTACCTCTGAAATTCTGGGATTTTGCCTTTACTTCAGCTACCTTCCTTATAAATAGATTACCAACAACTTCATTAAATTCCCAGGTCCCCTTCACCAAACTTTACAAGCTTTCCCCTGATTATAACATTTTAAAAGTGTTTGGCCGTGCTTGTTTCCCATTTCTCAGACCTTATAACAAGCACAAGTTTGGATATAGGTCTCAAGAGTGTGTTTTTCTTGGGTACTCATCCAATCCCTAAGGTTATCTCTGTACAAGTAGAGATGGCAGGATTTATGTATCAAAAGATGTCATGTTTAATGAATATCCTTTTCCATATGCATCATCTTGGAAGCAACCTTCTCATCAAGCCACAAATGTTCCTTCCCATCCTTCTTTTGTCCCTCTTGGAGTACGCACACAGCAGTTAATTCCTTCAGCCCCAACCACTTTTGCCACACCAATTATCACGGCCTCCCCTCCATCTGTTTCCCCTAGTCACTCCAGCAATGCACCTTCCAATTGCAATCATTCAGTGCCGCCAATTACCTTAGCTAATAGTCCATCACAGTCAACACACTCTTCACACAGTCCCTTGCCTTCTTCTGATAGTTCATCTACCTCTCAGTCTGCTATTTGCTAAGATCGAACTCCCCCCAACGATTCCAGCTCAAGCTCTTCCTCTTCTCCTCCTTCCTCTTCTTCTGAATTCTTGCCATCTTCTTCTGTTCATCGGTAGTCCCCTTTTCGCTCTATTCAAACTCGTTCTAAGACTTTAGCCAGGTCCTTAGCTCTTCCCACGCATGTTGAACCTTCTACTGTCAAACAAGCATTAGCTAGTCCCCCTTGGCTTAAGGCCATGCAATCAGAATTTAATGCTTTGTTATTCAATAACACTTGGACTCTTGTTAACTTACCACCTCACAGGAAGGCTATAGGTTGCAAATGGGTTTTTAGAGTCAAAGAAAACGCGGATGGAACAATCAACAAATATAAAGCAAGGCTAGTTGCTAAAGAATTTCACCAACTAGCTGGGTCTAATTATACTGAGACATTTAGTCCTATGGTTAAACCTATTACTGTCCTAATCATGCTCACTTTGGCTTTAACTAATGGCTGGGTCTTGAGGCAACTTGATGTTAACAATACCTCTCTTAATGGTGACTTAGAGGAAGAAGTTTTCATGGTCCAATCACCAGGCTTTGAGCATCTGAACAAACATCTGGTCTGCAAATTAAATACGACTCTCTATGGTCTTAAACAAGCCCCTAGAGCTCGGTTTGACAAGCCCAAACATGCATTAATTTCTCTTAACTTCAAGCCAGTTGCTGCTACCCATCTCTGTTTATGCTTCAGGCTGCATGCAGATGTGTTTATGTCCTTGTATATGCTGATGACATCATCATAACTGGTTCTGAGCCTTCATTTATTCAACAGATCATTTCTCAGCTTCATTCTCTGTTCGCATTAAAAGATTTGGGCGAGCTAAACTATTTTTTGGGTGTTGAAGTGCAGAAACATATTTCTGGTGGCTTAAGTTTATGTCAGACTAAATACATCAAAGATTTATTAACCAGAGCTGCCAAGCATGAAGCCAAGAGTATTTCATCTCCAATGCCATCTAGTTGTAAACTCACTAAATGTGGCTCTCCTATTTTCCAGATCCTCATTTTTACAGGTCTATCATTGGTGCTTTGCAATATGCAACCATTACTAGACCAGAAAATAGCTATGCAGTCAATAAAATTTGCCAATTCATGGTTCAGCCTCTTGAAGATCATTGGCTGATAGTTAAATGCATTTTTAGGTACCTTAAAGGTACCCTTTCCTTTGGTCTGAGTGGTCTGTTTCTCATACCAGCAATATCATCTAGCCCTTTATCTCTCATTACATTCTGTGATGCTGATTGATTGGGCTGGCGATCCCGATGACAGACGCTCCACATCAGGTCCTTCTTGGGCCTAATCTTGTGTCATGGTGGTCAAAGAAGCAAACATTAGTGGCCCGTTCAAGCACTGAGGCTAAGTACATAAGCCTTACTGCCACTTGTTCAGAAATTCTTTGGATTCAATCCTTGCTTCGTGAGCTTCGAGTGCCTTTCACTATCCCTCATATCCTTTGTGATAATTTGAGTACAGTGGCGCTGTCCCATAATCCTGTTCTCCATGCTCGTACCAAACATATGAAGCTTGATATTTTCTTTCTTCGTGAGCGGGTTCTTCGTAAGGAACTTCTGGTTTCTCACATACCTACTGCAGATCAGGTTGCTGACACTCTCACCAAAGCTCTACCATTTGCTCGCTTTGCTGATTTGCGCACCAAACTCAGAGTCTTGGATTCCCAACACTGCTGAGTTTACGGGAGGTTATTAGAGTATATTGAAGCTTTAGCTTAGCATTAGTTAACTGGTGTATTTTGTCTATTGTAGTTCTGGATGTATAGGATTATTATCTCCCTTTATGTTTGTAGTTTGTTAGACTGTTAGCCTTATAGTTTCTATTCAGTTAGTATTCTGAGCTCTATAAATAGAGCTTCTCTGTACATTCATCGTAAGAACAACATCACAAGAATACAATGGCTTTCTCATCTTTTCTCTCCTTTCTCACTCCTCTCAAACTCTAATAAGTATTAACCCCTATTTATACTAATAATAAACTATACTAATTAATTAAGCAAAAAATCATGAAATATAATACATTATGGAAATTCTCCTTAGAGATTATTTAAGATACTCTAAAAGATACAATAATAATATTTCTTAGAAATTCTAACCGTATATCATATGTCCCACAACTTCATCAGTCCTGCAGACATCCTTTAAAGAAATCCACAGTACTTTAATATATATATAATTTTTTGTCAATAAACCATTATATAAACATAACACTTTCCCAGTTGGCCTCCAAATGATACGCGTGGGCTAATCTTAGCAAATCTACCCCCAAAAGCATTGTCATAATACACATTGGAGATAAATAGAAACATTTATGGTAAATGTACCGCACTTTTACACATGAAAAAGGAACAAACAAGAAAACTCAGATTATTGCACCTTGTTTATTTTCGTAAACCTACTAATATTATTGGATGCAAAGTTATGCGTAAGTAGAAACATTAACGGAATAAACAAGAAAAATCAGATTATTGTACCTTGTTTATTTTCTTCAACCTACTACTGTTATTAGATGCAACGTTATCCCCAACTGCATCTAAAACAACTTCCTCCGTTCCCTCTGCAGTGGCCTTCTCAATAACACTATATCTCTTCTTTTGCAAAAACTTCATGAGAGCCATAAGCATATTATGGCTCATTTTTTTGGACTCAAGTTCAGCATTCTCATCAGATTCTGACATATGAGATGCTGGAGAGGGTTCCATATCATCTGACATAACCGAAGAACCTCTCGAGAGATATAAAGCATCCTCAGAAAAGTCTACCAACTTCTCCAACTCATGAACAATAGTTGTCTTTGGAAGGATAATGGATGGATACAGAGAAAGCACGTAAGTTATATCTACTTGAGATGCCAGAAAATGTTCCATTGCCTCCTCGTAGCTGCCATTGTCAAAAAGGTAGTGGGCATATCTGTATCATAATAAGGAAACACATTTAGCAACATATTGGGAAAAATGCAAAATAAGCAACGATAAACATGTAACGATTTATAAATGTTAGTAGAATATATGCACATTCTAACAATGTACTTTGCAATTTAAGTGTTAACTACTAAGTATAAATTAATGAAATGCAAAAGATTCCACCCAATAAAGTCACCCTTACCATTACTGCAGGCCTCATTACGTAATCCGCATTAATAGGCCATTATTTTATTTGTTTATGGTAAACATCGTTAATAGCCCATTAACTATATCTATATGCATTCTGGTATTCTAGGGCTTTCATACATAGTTGAAATGACCTGACAGACAGTTTAACCTTTCAATATCTTATTTTGCTCTCAATTCTATAAAGTTGAAACATGGACTCTTAACTTCTTGACAGATGGCATGACCATTGTTTTTCACAAAGAGTTCAGTTTATGTTAATTATGAATTATTAATACTAATTATAAAATTATCAGAGTGTAAAGATTCATATTTATTATATATCTATATAACCTATTATGAAATAATACTTACAATATTAACTATATAATTACATTATAAAAATTATTTGTACCAAAACAATATAAAAATCATTTTTACAATTTATATGAAGATAGATAATAATGAACACAAAATAGACGGAAATTAATTTCTTTTATCACTTGATTTTTTTTCTATAAATTTTTTCTCTCTCTTTAAATTACAATGATCAAAATTATTAAATATAAAATATAGTTTGAGATATTTCTTTTGAAATATAAGAATATTTCAATTGCATAACCACACCTGGTTAAATGATACATAATCCAAGATTTCGTCATCATTTTAAGTCCTTCATGAACAAAACAAAAAGCAAATACTAAAGTAGTCCTTATATTTGGAGGTGGGGGTAGTGGCCAGTGGTACCAATAAAATTTACTAACTAGATAGGTTTATCTGCATAGCAGATTTCAACTTAAATTAATATCTCAAAACAAGCCAAAGGTAGCTTTCGCAAGGAAAACTTAGAGATGAATACAACATTAGACATGTTTTTTCTTTACATGAGGTAACATGATAAGATCGATCCCAAGCCCTAGTCAACAGTAGGAGAGCTGATTTTTTTTTTCAAGCATGACTATTATTGAATCCTATGACTTTAAGACCAAAAAGCCAGTAATGAATATTCATGATTCCAGAATAAATTCAAACTTGGACTGCCAGCTAATTGTTTCTGAGAAATATGATGAACTTAAAATACAATGAGGCATGTTATATTGCTTACCAGTTTAATCTTTCTACCTCTACTACCATTTTTTGTACCGTTGGAAAATATCTAAATCAATGGTTTCTAAGCACATTTGATTGTTGGAAATATTCAAATGTGAGTTATAAAGAAGTTCCACATTGGTTAGAATTGAACAAAGTGAAGACCATATAAGTGCAAAAGACCCATAGGCCTACAGCCTTAAAGTTTTGGGTTGAGATGCGGTGTCGGCCCACTTATTGTGGTATATTACTTAGCCCATTTGTGGAAGAATCCCTTGTTGAATGACTAGAGGCGGGTAGAGTACTTTGGGCCTGGGTACTCGGTTGAGGGGGAGCATATCAATGTTGGGTTTCACATTTGAAGGGGAGATTGATCAATGTTGGGTTTCACATTTAAGGGGGAGATTGTTGAGATATTCAAGTAGTGGCGACCCAGGAAATTTTATTTATGTATGCATATTAAGTGAAATTTTTTTTTTCTAAAGAAAGTTTTAAATGCATTAAAAAGTAAAAAAAATATAAACAAGAAATGAAAAGAAGTGTTATTTAATAGCCCCATTTAGGGCTCCACGAATGTGCATGCATATGCTTTCCCTCTCTTTACCAAAGTAGTATCCCTCATTTCTTCCATTTAACCGTGAATGGTATAGTGCTGTAAAACCATTGCCACCATGGTAACCACCAATGTTGAAACTCAGCACTTTGTGCATGTTCTGAACCACATACTATGATGCATTTGATGAGCCTAGATTCTCATTGTTGGTTAACAAATGTTGAGCGGTAGGTGAGGCTGTAAGAAATGGATGAAACACATAATAATATGAAAAAAAAAAAAAAAAAATTCTTCAAAAGTTTGTGACTGCAAGTGCAGTCACTTGCGGCAACGTAGGTCTGTCAGTGTATTCAAGTATGATGAGTCTCACATTGGTTGGTAATGGACTAAGTGAAGTGAATATAAGTGGATAGACCCATAAACCCAATGCCTTAATATTGTTGAGATATTCAAGTCTGATGAGTCTCATATTGGTTGGTAATGGGATAAGTGAAGTGAATATAAGTGGATGGACCCATGAACCCAATGCCTTAAGATTTTGGGTTGAGAAATGTTGTCTGATCCACTTGGTGTGGTTGGTTAGCCTTAGCCCATTGGTGGTGGTCCCCCGCCACGCTGGACCCACCTGACATAGATCCCACTACTTGAAGAGAGAGAAAAAAGAGAAGAAAGAGAGAGAAAGTAGTGGG
The DNA here is from genome assembly GCA_032173675.1 of Gastrolobium villosum. Taxonomy (NCBI): domain Eukaryota; kingdom Viridiplantae; phylum Streptophyta; class Magnoliopsida; order Fabales; family Fabaceae; genus Gastrolobium; species Gastrolobium villosum. Next base: position 80,969 of record JAVKPL010000437.1, read on the forward strand.
AGATCCAATATGCTTGGAAGTCATTGATTTAGATACCATCCCATGGTGCAAAAGTGATACTAAATGTAGGGAGATTAAATCTGGTAGGCAATATAACCTCACCCAAAGGAAAATTATCTAGTCTGTTTCTTTGAAAGGAATAATCCTATATGGCAATGAACCTTATATGAATTGAACCCTCCTTTGCAGCGCGAAGATTTGAATCTTCAGGTGGAAAGAGCTTGCACAATGACAAGGCTTCTTCAAAGTTTCCAGAGGCTGTTAATTGGACAATCTGCAATGATATAGCAAAATCCTTAACTTATGATCTCACAGTAAAACACACGAGTACAATATTTTTTTATTTTATTTTTTTGTAAATACAACACTACAATATTAGATAACAAAGTATTGTAAACGAAAGTAAAGTGTTTCACTGTTTTCTCATTTTCACTAGAATCCAAAAATAGGTACCACATCATGGAAATCTATCATGTAGCAAGATTTGCGATACCTGGGCTCCAAGAGGAACAGGAAAGAGGCCATGAACAGAATTATCTAAAGCAAGAATCACACAATTATTGCTTTGGCGAAGATGGCGTACATTTCGAAGAACTACTGTTTGTATCAGTGGATATGGACCTCGAAGAGATCGAACCTGCAAAATGCAAGCAATACAAAGAGCATAGATGCAAAATCTATTGCGCAGGGAAATAAAGAACCAGAAATTTATTCTTGATGAGCAAACGGTCTGACAACAAATGCTTAGTTACCTCCACAAATCTAGGCAGCAGTGCTATAGCATACGGCTTCTGAATTACAACTTCTGCTGGGGCCTCTGACCAACAAATCCTACCTTCTGGACGAAGTTTCCCATTTTGGTCCACAATGACACCAATGTTCTCCTAAAAATGCATCAGAAGAATATTAGCTTATCGGACTGAAGAAAATGAACAATATGAAGTAGGAGGATTAGAAAAGATGACATCAAAATAAAATAAAACGAAGTAACTTAGCTATTGCATATGGCTTCTAGATAACAGTCAGCACAACCTCTGACCAAATAACCTTTCCCATTCCATTTACAGTTTAAATTTGTCCCACTAATATTTGGTTAATGTTATTAAAGTATGAAAAGTCATAAGGCTTATGAAATTACATTTGTTTGCAAAAAGTCAAAAACAAAAGTAAACCAAGAAGTGTGTTAATTAACAAGGCACTAAGAGCAGAAGTTTAAAAGGGGGCTTCTAAAGTTCTAATTGAAAATGCACTCTTAATTTTCGAATAAAATACAGGAAATGAAAATCTTACAAGAGGGAAAATGCCTGATGCTCTAACAGACCAACTATTTGTTAGATTTAGAAGGTCTTGGTATGTTTCAAACTTAGAATCCTCGTACTTTGTGGTTCAACTGATGAGTTCCTGGTTAGACTCACATTTAATCCTGGAGGGTTACTTGACAAGGCGCACTCTATGGAGCATAGCTCCAGGTAGGGCAGAGATGAACTCTTAAGGACAGTGCTAAGCACCATTAGTTGTATCCCCACTCCAATCTTCATCTTCTATTTGTTCTGTAAATATTTTGTTTGCTCTCCTCTGCTGGCACAGTAGCTAAATTTCAGATATCCACATCAACATTTCCCACACTATTATCTATCAAGCTTGGCAGAACATATTTTTTTTAACATTGTTCCTTTGAAAACTTTTCACAGAAAACGTCTTGGGTCAGGCAAAGATGTATGCTATAGTAAATTTATTATAAACTATCTACATAAAAGAAAACAAATATTTGACACAAACATAAGCAAAAAGAAATCATGGAAGAATATATATCTATATATATATATATGGCAAGAACAATTTACACAGTATAAGAATAAGAAATCTTATGCTTAATCTTAGCCATTGATCTGCTTTCATCTAATGGCTCATATATTTGATAAATTAAAACCATTAAATATAAATAGAATCAACGATTAAGATTGAAAGCGTAATTTACACGGTATAAAATGATCATGACCCATATAAACATATAACATATACCAACATAGCCAATATTTCTATCCAACATATATAAGGCCATTGCCAACATGGCAAGGAAAAGTAGAACGTGCATTTATTACACAAACTATATTGTAAAGCACCCTGTGCAACTAGGAAGTATGAAACAAGTATCATAGACATATTATATATATAAAATCAAGAGTCTAACAAGTAAAAAGCCAACAAAATTGGCTAGCCAAGAAGGCAAGAACTAAATACCTTGCCAAGAAGAAGTTCTCCCGAAGGAAGAGAGACTGCTAAAGGAGGCGCTAGCCTCCCAGAAGTAAAAACCTCAGACAATGCACCATTTGTAGTATTCAGAATCACATATTCTTTTCTAATCCCCAAACATATGTTCTCACCACACCAACACATGGACTTCACCACATCAGGCACACCAAAGTCTTTCACCTCCACAAATCCTCTACCACCTACACAAAACACGAACAAAAGGTAATCGTAACACATAACCTAGCTAGTTCTCCGCATAGCAGGAATCGCGATCAAATTTCAACGACCCGAATTAAAATTGAGGGAGGATATTCTTCCTACCAAAATCTTTTACTACTAACTTAATACCTAATCAGCGTTCAGTCAAAAAGAGATAATGCTAACAAAAAATTAAAAAAGAGAAAATATTGATATAATGGTGATTAGATAGGTAGTGAGTTAGTAGTAGAAAATTTTGGTAGTAAAAATATCCCATAGTTAAAATTAATCAAAAATATATGAAAATAGTATTGAGTGAACGGAATTACCATCGTGTCTGAAAACACAGACACGCTTTTGCCTCGAGAAGCACAAGAAGCCTCTACGATCGTCCCAACAGAAGGCATTGGCGCCTTTCGCCTTGGTGATTACGGCTATGGTTTCGAAACTGGGAAGCCTGTGAAACGCGATGGATTCGGAGAGCGAGAGGAGCACTTCTCTCGATTCCACGACCTGCATTGACACCAGAGGCTTCTTCGCGAAGCCATTCAAGCTTCTCTCCAGCACGTAAGCCTCCTTCCTCAGGTCCTCCGGCGCCGCCGTAGCCGGAGGAGAGCGGTCGGAGTCCGGGGCGTAGATGAGGAGAGAGCCGTCGGAGCATCCGAGGAGGATATTGGAACCGTAGGATTCGAGGGATTCGATTTTGGAAGGGCAATCGTGGAGGAGTTCGAAGGAATCGTAGGCGCTGTGAACCATTTTCGTGCTTCTTTCTATTTTGAATTTGAATTTGAACTTGAATTCTTGTTATTCAGTACATGGAAAAGGAAATGACACGAGACGACGTCGTATGATGCATCAATAGCCGGCATTTTTGGAGTTGAGCGTCAACCTGGGAACGCTTCTGGTGCTCACGTTGGTCCTGCACAGTGAAGACAACTGGCTAACGAACGCAGCAACAGCCATGCGACATTGCGGGGTCGGTCTTTACAATATTTTTTTTTTTCATTTATTAATGAAGGGATATTATATTATAACAATCAACTAGTATTATACCAATGTAGCTTACAAAAAAAAAACTACTCTTATATCAATATTACTATCGATCAGTTTCATCATTAGATCAAGGGAAAAATTACTTTTATATTATATGTGATAAATTTTTTTTCTACACACCTTTTGATAATTGTGCCACATTTTTTTTTCTTTTTCAGGTGGTGGAGCGCACAAATTTATCTCTATGACATGAAGAACTTATCTTCTTTAACATGAGATTAATAAAACCCTTAGATCAATTATGTTAATTCAACGATTATGTTTATTTCCATCTTTGTATGGTTACGACTCCCCATCTTTTACATTAAATATGAGAAATCATAACCATAAATAAATAACGGGAGTTATTAATCTTATGTCACATAAGATATGTATCTTATATGCGTGAAACAAAATTGTGGAGCCCATAATTTAAAAAAAACATAAAAGAAAAAGAAAAAACGGGCACAAAATTTCATGAATGTGCAACATAAGATAGTTGTCTTAATTGAAATAAGATAACTATTTTCCATAAATATAATGTGTTAAATATGGGGAATCATAACCATATAAAGTTGGAAATAAATATAATCATTGAATTAACATAATCGATCTAACGGTGAAATTGATTGATAGTAATATCGGTAATAACATGACTTTGTTATTACGATAACTTATTCCTTTGTTTTTTTATATACAAACTAGTGGGACCCACTTTTATTGTGTATGGAGCATGCAAGCTTTATCCCGTGACATAACATTCATAAATCCCATGAAATTAAGTAAGACGAATATTATACTTATAGTTTATTATTTTCGTGTAATTTAACCGTTAATTTTTTTTAAATCAATGGTTATTATTTATTATGAATTAATAATTAATTAATGAGTTTGATTGTAAAATGTTATAAAAGAAAATAGATTATAAGTATAACATTCCTCGCTAAGTAGTAGCATAAAATAATATGAGAAATAAGTTTAAGTATTTTTTTTTTATGTTCATGTTAATTAGTTTTTTTGTTATGATTTTATTGCTTAACGTGTTCTTTGAGAGTTCATGTTTCAGTTGTTTTCAAAAAAAAAAATAAAAAAATTACAAAGTTCATGTTAAGTAGTTACGAAAGTCTGTATATTCATATAATTATTGATGGGTGAAGATTCAATTTAGTCTTCACCAGCTTGATGTAAAATAAGGATGCTGAATAAGCAATGACACCTAAAAGCAACGACTGAATGTTATTTAATTTGTTAGTTAAAAGGCTAGAAGTGGGTTGGGAAGGATTGGAGATTCAATTGAGAGTTGTAAGTTGCATGGGTATTGGTAGGGTTGTGCAAAATAACCATAAAAGTGGGTCGAACCATGAACCGAACCGAACCGCTCCATAAAATAACCGGTTTTAAAAAACTAGTTCATGAACCGAACCGGTTTTTTTATTTGAAAATTTACAAATTAATTTTTATAACTTTATTTTTTAAAATTTTTACCACCGGTTGGCGGGGCTAGCTCATTTAACCTGTAATTAAACAAGTTGGTATTTTTTTAATTTACTTTTAAATTGAAAATTATAAATTGTAATTAAACAAGTTGGTATTTTTTTAATTTACTTTTAAATTGATTATAAATTTAAAGAATCGAAACTTATCTAAGCTTCGAACTGTACGACTTGCTTACTAATCACACTACTCAGGCCTTTGTCATCACAAATCCAAGCTATAGTTTTTATTTTTCTTTTAACACGAAGGATTTCAATTATTATTATACATAATTGAGTTGGTAAATAGTCAACGATATAATAGGTCAAGTATATTTCTTTATTTTCGAGAAGAACGTGGCATTAATCTAGTAGAAAGAATGAAATGAATGCACATGATTAAAAAAATTAAGATGCAGTATATATTCTGACAAAATTGTATTAAATATAAGTAGTATTTAAATGCTTACTATTTTTCCCCCAACTCCAAAGCTCGAGAACTGAAGTGAAATAACTCTCTTGGCATAACTACACCCCTCTTATAAATAGTAAAAATGACAACACAAAAGGATGGTCCCGGCGGGGCTCGAACCCGCGACCTTCGGCTCATAAGACCAACGCTCTAACCAACTGAGCTACGGGACCACAGTGCTACTTATTAATAATCTAACTTTTTCTCATAATAACCTTTATTTTAAATACCTTTTAAATCATATCTCAAAAATAAATTTGACTTATATAATAAAAATAATTTTTTTGTTGTTGTAATGATTTTATAACCTTGCAAGTTATTACTACATAATTAAAATAATATATATTTTTACAAAAATATTGATACAACACTAAATATAGATGATAATTTGAACTAGAAGTTTGTTATGCATATATTTTTTTAAACTTTTTCTTCTATAAAAGCAGAGGAACTTCATAATTTGCTTCTCATGTGTCGTGCCTTGCCAAATTTTCTTCTCTCGGTGGAGATATATTCGCACTTAGACGTTAATTTAATTATAAATAAGAGATTTAATAATAGAAAATAGCATTTTTTCAATATATTTTCTGAACCACCGACTGTCATGAAAAGAAACTTCAATTTTATATAATAAAGTGTATATAATAGTTTTTTTTTTTAAAAAAAAAGCAATTGGAGGTTTGCAACAACTATGACTTTTTGATCATTTTGCCCCTCATTAATTAAATAATAACCAATTTGCCCCTCCTCCAGAACTATCCACCATCCTGTCCCCATTTAGTCGATCAACTTGCACTTTTAATCGACTAAATGGTCAAAATTCAGAAAACAAGAATCACGGAATTTAATCGACTACATCCTCACCTTGATCGACTACTTTTCGTGCACTTTTAATCGACTAAGGCCATTATTTAGTCGATTAAATTTCGCAAAAAACCCTATATCCAGCCCTCTCTCAGTCTCATTTGCAATATTTTCGTTTTGTACCCCCTCTATCTCTTTTTTGTCAGCTGTGATCCTTCCAATCACGATTTCATTTCATCCCACCATCTCTAAAGCATAGTAATTGTGATATCATTGTCATTTCCCTTATTTTCTCATTTGTTTCCCCCAAATCCGAACCAAATCCCTAAAATCTGATTCCTACCCCCAAATTCATGTGAAAGATGAGCTCAAGTCCAAACATGTATGTTACAATGATCTACTATGATGGAAAGCATCATGAAGGCCCCAATGGTGTTCAATTTGAAGGAAAAACGAAAATGTTGAAAATCAAACGGGGCACTAAGTACAATGAGCTGAAGGGGAGGATTCACCAAAAATTGGGGCTACTAGGCAGCCAGTGCGTTCAACAGATGATCGCCAGGGTAGAGTCTACAGTTGGTAAGGATGCTATATTCTACATTGGTAATGATATATGTGACGATGAAGATGTGGAATGTGTCATAGATGCAATTATGGACCAAAAATTTCAAAACTTTATTGAGATATATGTTGAAATAGACTGTGGTCAATCTTCATCTGCACCTATGCATGAAAGAAGTCAAAGTCAAGAAGACAGAGCGGTCGGTGTATCTGCACCTGCACCTGTCTTAAGTCAGATAACACTGAGGGAAATAGACGAGGATGAGGATGAACATGATGAGGATATGGACAATGAAGACGACGGTGAACCCGAGAGTGTTATTCTGCTGGGTGACACCTTAGATACGGACGTAGAGGGGAATTTTGACGTTGACACAAGTTCAGGAAACCTGAGTTCCCAGGTTATGCCACCACTTCGTGTTGACCCTGTTAGCAGTGGTAAGATGCATGTATTAAAGTTTTTAAATGAATATTTCATATTTGTGTTATCATTCGTACTGACGGAAAACTCCTGTAATTTGGACGTAGGTTCCGAGATTGAGCCGTTTTGGAACGATAGCCCACATTATTCCTTCATTAATTGGGCTCACCCTAATGATGAGACAGAGATATTGTATGGCGACGATGACTTCCACGGTGGCTGGCAATTAGGGGATCCATTATATTTGTACCAGGAGTTTCGAACTAAATCTGAAATGCAACATGCAGTCAAATTATATTGTACGAAGGCTTATCGTATTGCTGTGGTGGCAAAGAGTGATGACCATAGATTTGTGATGAAGTGTCGACACCATAATGATGGTTGTCCCTGGTACGTGCGGGCTATGTTGCCCAAGAATGGAAATACTTGGGTTGTTAGTAAGTGGGGTAAAGAACACACCTGCCTAAACCAAGGCCTTACCCGGGACCATAGACAACTGGATTCTGATGTAATCTGTGCAGCCATTAGAAGTATGTATTACGCGATCTTTGGTTACATTAGTTATGTTTATGTTTTTTTTTTGTGGTATATTTATTGACTGTGTTGACTTCGATTTTTTTATCGGTATGTTAAAAGAAGATCCATCTCTGAAACCAGTTCTTATTCAGGAGAGGGTACAACATTTGTATGGATACAACATATCTTATAGGAAGGCTTGGAAGGCTAAAATGAAGGTCATTGTGAGTTGTTTGGCGACTGGGATAAATCATATGCCTTCTTGCCTGGTTGGCTGACTTACATGACACAGATTAATCCTGGTTCTGTGTTCAAGATTGATACAGACCAGTGTTGTGACGAACGACGTGTCTACACTGATAAGGTTGTCTTTCTCAGGCTCAGCTATATCCTGTATGTCAGTCTCATCATCATCGTCATCATCATCCTCCACCTCCGGCTCAACCATGTCTGCAAGTGGAGCAACATCAAGAACCTCAACATCAACCGCACCTGTGAACTGCCAGACACCCGCCCTATTCTTTGCTATCTTGCACTGCTCCAGTAGACGCTTTCCAAACTTGCAGTTATACCCTGTGGTCTTCTTCAAGGTCACATTGTCCATGGGAACACCAAAGTGACCCAATATCCTCTGAACAAGACAAGCAAATGGAAGTGCACCCTTGTGTTTAGCCTTAAACATCATCCAACAGATGTAGTGCCTCCAGTTCACCAAAGTACCATGTCGAATAGCCCACATGATGGGAATGTCATGTTCCAACACCCTGAAATGATTGAACGCTCGCGGAAACAGAATGTGGGTGATGACATAGTGTAGTATACGGGACTCCACAGTAAGGAACCCCACCGTATAGTGCATGTGTTGCCCACGGACTCTTCTCTGCTCCTGCACGGCATCAACTCGTGTATATCCTGGAAGTGTGACGCTGCTATCTGCTTCATATTCCATAGACTGCGCAGAATCAAAGTCATAACCCAGTAACTCCAACCATACCAGAGCCGTCATGATGATCTCCACCCCGCAGACCCTCGACCTCTGCTCACCCTGTACGTAGCTGAGGTTATGGTAGAAGGCCTGTACATGCAACTCCGAATATGGACATAACAGTTCAGCCAAAACCCTAAGATGCGCTCCCTCCAACAACCTCACAATGTTAAAACCTTCCGCTGCAAAAAATGTTATATCAAGTGATTTGGCCGGACATATGGGTCGATTAGCATGGTCACAGACAAATGCATCATGAACCAGGGGGTTATGCTCGAACAAGTATCCGAATGGGAGGTCGACTGGAGCGGGCTCTTCCTCTTGTGCCCTTGACGAAGACGGCCGGTCTTGTCATAGCTTCGTGCGTCTCTCATTTTCCATTTTATCCGATCTCCTACGGCCAGCCATGGTTGTCAACCGTACCTACAATGCAAGTGGAAACAATATCAATGGACAATAACAATATCAAAAATTTTCAAAATTCAATATCAAAATCAAAACCCTAACCTAACCCTAAAATAAAATAGAAAACAAACCCTATACCCTAACATAAAAACAGTAACCCTAACCCTAAACCCAAACAAAAACTAAAACTAAAACCATAATCCCTAACCCTAACCCCAACCTTACAATAAAATAGCCAACTCACCCATAAACCTTAACATACAAACACAACCCCTAAGCCTAAACCCTAACAAAAAATAGAAACCCTGACCCTAACCCTAACCTGAAACATAAACCCTAGCCCTAACCTTCACATCAAAATCATCACCCTACCCTTAACATAAAGCCACAAAAACTCAAACAACCTTCTACCATAAACAAGAATTAAAAAAAAAAACATAAACCAAAGTATGGAGAAAAAAAATCAAAACTTAGAACCAAATGCAAGTCAGAAAACGTTACATACAATGTCAATTTCACAAGTTGTGAACCAATGATGGTGCAATCGAACTTTCAAGGTGGTTGAAGAGAGGGGTTCTTGGAGCCTTTTTAATCGACTAGGGTTTGAAAATAACCCCCTTTGCGAAATGGGGTCTTTTTTTAAAAAAAAAAAAACCAGATTTGCGAAATTTAATCGACTAAATAATGGCCTTAGTCGATTAAAAGTGCACGAAAAGTAGTCGATCAAGGTGAGGATGTAATCGATTAAATTTCGTGATTCTTGTTTTCTGAATTTTGACCATTTAGTCGATTAAAAGTGCAAGTTGATCGACTAAATGGGGGCAGGATGGTGGATAGTTCTGGGGGAGGGACAAATTGGTTATTATTTAATTAATGAGGGGAAAAAGGGTCAAAAAGCCCAACAACTATAGGATAGTAATATTACCATACCGGGAGGATAATACTCTGAGCCTTCAATTGCAACGTATTGTTGTTCAGATGAAGGCATTCAATAGTTAGGTTACAATGGAAGGTCGTACAGGTTATATTTACGAATTAGTATAATATATGGGTTTTATAAGAGTTATGATGTAGGAAAAGTGATTGTGTTATGTTATAGAGATTCATTTTGTGTCTGGAGTTTTTTTCTTTTTTTGCTGCTGGCCCCACAAAATGTTGCGAGTGTAGAAAATTTTTTCTGATCATCTTAAATGATAGATGATAAACCCATAATATATATGGGAAAAGTATTTGTCCTTTTAAATGATATAATTTGTCATTTCACTCCACAAAGAGGTGGGACATACCTTTATTTTTTTTGTCCACTCTCTCTCCTCCTTTATCTATCTTTTTCTCTCACTTAAAATGACACAATTTTACATCCTTTAAAATGATACACACTTTTCCCAATATTGGAGGAGAGAGTGTGGACAAAAAAAAATATAAAGGTATGGGTCCCACCTCTTTGTGAGAGTGAAATGATATAAATTGTGTCATTTAAAAGGGCAATCATTTTTCTCATATATATATATATATATATATATATATATATTATCTTGACTTTAAGTAATAGAAATTTATATTTTATATTATTTTTACGATTTACATTTCTATTATCTCCTTTCATTTCTATCTAAAAATTTGATTTTAATGACGCATGGAACAGCAGCGAAACACTAAAATTGCTAGCTAGAAAAAGGGAGGAACAGTGACCAAAATGCCACTGTTCCCCATCTTATTTCCCTAAATGCCACGCCAACAATGATATTTCCCAGTATGCCACGTGGGCAAGTTCACTTGTTTGCTGACGTGTCACGTTCCTGGTGGCTACTAAGTTCGTCCCCTGGAGTAGCGAACTAGGTAGCATTTAATGCTGACAAAGTGATCAAGTTCGCTACAGGTGGCAGCGAACTAGGTGTGACAAGTGTCTCACATGTACAGAGTTCGCTAACATTCATAGCGAACTATGTGCCATGTGGCACCCCCCAGAGTTCGCTTTATACACCAGCGAACTTGGTGACACGTGGCAGCATGTGACCAAGTTCGCTAAACCTCAGCGAACTTGGTGACATGGCAGCTCCCTGTTAGTTCGTTGCATGGTGCAGTGCAGCAAACTAGCTGCCGATAGTTATAGTTCGCTAGTCTTTATAGCGAACTCTGTTCTATTTAAGGCACCCCTCCCACTTGATCTATGTTCTTCTGGTGTGGTTATTATACAATGTCACCAAATTTGTTTTCCTAGTTCTTTGTAACTTCACAACAAAATGAGTGAGAGTATGAATAATTTAATCGCTATTTTATATTACAATGGGATGAGATATTTTGGATCGAACGATCAAGTGTTTGAAGGAGATACGAAGATGTTTCGCATGAGCGCCCGTTGCAAATATAATGACCTGAAAAAAATAATATACAAGTTGAGATTACAACGTGGTCAGTTCCTCTCTCTACTGATTGCTAGATGCGCTCTGGTAACCTGGTGTAGTGGGATGCTGTGGACGTTGTGGAGGATGAAGATATCTGGTTAGTAGTTGACGCATTTCGACAGCATGGACAGTCGTCATATATCGAGTTGTATGCGGAACTAAACACTGGCGGAGAGGCAAGCACTCAAAACTCCCTACGTACCTGTTATGACATAGAAATTAACAGGGAGCCGCTAGATGGTCCGGGAGATATCAACGTGTCATCACCCCCACCACCATCACCCCCACTAACAATGTTGTCAGATGTCACTCCTGCCCATGACATGTATGATCCCTCGTGGCGTACTGATAGTTCTGAGGAAGAAGTTGATGAAAGTCTTGTTCCTGATAAGGACTCATCGGACACAGACGTTGATGTTGATTTCGAGAGCGAGCCGTGCAATGCATTGTGTCAACCGATTCCATCACAGGGCATTGTTAGAACGAATGACCCACCAGCAGTTGCAGGTTAGTTCATTTACAGTGGTTTTCATTTTAAGCAAAGTTGTATGGGAAATGACATGTTTTTGGTTTTTATTTATACAGGGGAGGATACAGTACCATTTTAGTCACAAATAAGCCATTACAGAAATATTAACTAAGCAGACCCAGATCAAGAGTGTGATGATATGCAAGTGGCACAAATACCAAATTGGCAGATGGGTCAAGAGCTCTTAAAGAACCAAGTGTTTGAGAGCAAGCAGGATGTACATATGGCAATAAAATAATATTGTATGACGAATCATCACACAACCGTAGTAGAAAAAAGTAATACGAAAAGGATGATAATGGTTTTCAAAATCACAATGATGGTTGTGCATGGAAGATGAGGGCATATCTAAAAATAGGCGGTACTGAATGGTTAGTAGGCATATGGAACAACACCCACACATGTGTGAGTCAATCACTTTCTCAAGATCAGAAACAACTTGACTCAAATTCCATTTGTTCATTGATCATCAGTAAGTGAACTAGCCTAGAGTTTTGTATACAATAATCACACTGTATCGCTAATTCATTCGTGTTTGAAAAAATTCAAAAATTATAAGGGAACATCCAAGTGTTAAAATTGGCCTAATCCAGGAAATAATTGCATCAATTTTAGGGTTTCATATCTCATACAGAAAGGAATGGAAAGCAAAGCAAAAGGAAATTGTGAGGGTGTTCGGGGATTGGGATGAGTCGTACGAGTTTCTGTCGAGATGGTTGGATTATATGTTGTTGTTTTCTCCAGGATCTGCTTATAAACTGGATGTGAATGATCATAGGATTGATGGTCGTCTCGATGGTTTGTACAAGGTGTTCAAAATGATATTTTGGACATTCAAACAGTGTTGTGATGTTTTCAATTATTGCAAGCCTATGCTCCAGATCGATGGGACACATTTGTATGGGAAATATCACGAAACGTTACTGATTTCTACAGCCGTTGATGGTAACAATTACGTTCTGCCTGTTGCATTCGTTGTTGTTTCTGGAGAGAATATTGATAATTGGCCCTGATTTTTTGCTATGTTATGAATCCATGTGACTCAGAAAGAAGGAATATGTCTTGTTTCAGATCGACGTATTTTCATATTGACTGCTGTCAGTAATGTTGAGCTAGGGTGGCAACCACCGAAAGCTTACCATGTGTTTTACCTTCGACATTTTGCTAGTAATTTCAATCATAAGTTCAAAAATATTATATTGAAGAAGCAGTTAAAAAAGTTACGTATGGTTCTAATTTATTTAAAAAAAATTACCATATCATGTTCAATCAGAATTTTAACATGTTCCTAATTTATTTAATATTTGTGAAAATGTTAAGGTTATACCACTTCACGATTAGATTTTGATGCTAGTTTAGAAAAATTCAAAGAAACAAGCCCTCAAATTGCAGCATGGATTGATCGTATTCCGAAGGAGAAGTGGAATATTGCATATGATGCTGAAGGAAGAAGATTTGGTCACATGACAACAAACCTGTCAGAGTGTGTTAACAAGGTTTTTAAAGGTGCCAGAAACCTACCAATCACGTCTTTGGTTCGTATCACATAGCCAGGCTAAATCAATACTTCTTAACACATGGTCAAGAGGCGCGAGAGGAGATGGACAAAGGTAATCGTTTCGCCAAATTATTTTGTGTCTCATATGTTGAAAACCAACATATGGCTGCAACACATTGGGTTACGTCGTATGACAGACAGAAGACACGGTTTGAAGTTCAAGAGTCATACAATCAACGAACCCACCGAGGCGGTAAGAAATGGTGGGTTTCGTTGGCTGATCGGGCATGTCAGTGTGGTGAATTCACTGCTTTTAGGTACCTGTGTAGTCATGTGATCTCAGCTTGCAAATTAGTTAACCATGATCCGTTATAGTACATCGATCCAGCATATAGTGCAACCTTTCAATGTCAGGTATATTTCGGACAATGGTACCCAATTGGCAATGAAGATTTCATACCACCCAGCCAAGGACCAACCATACTCCCGGATAGGGTTGGAAAATATGAGCCAACCCGACGTAACCCGCCAAAAATGAGCCGGTTTGGATTGGAAAAAATGAGCTGCTAACCCGAGCCAACTCGTGAAATAACGAGCCAACCCGCGGGTCAAACGAGCCAGCTCGCGGGTTATTTTAAAAAAAAATAATATACAAAATATAATATATATAAATGGACAAAACCCACACATGCTGTCATCATTTCTCTTCCTTCTCTAAACCGAAGTCCCTAATCTTCTCACATCTCTGCCATTATTATATTGTTAGGCTGTGCTGGCTCTGTTTGGTTCAAATATCTTACCCACTTGGTAGCAAGTGGTTCTGATTGTTTCTTGATGTTGATGTAAATTTATTGTGAAGAAAATTCGAAACTAAAACATTTTGCTTTTATTTCTCATTTTGTAACCCTTTGCTTAAGATTACGGAAGCAACATAACAGATGCATTAATACTACAGGGTCATTTGAATAGGCTGAAAATGAGCTAACCCGCGAGCTAATTTTTGAGCCAACTCGCGAGCTATTTTTCCAAGCTAACCCACGAGCCATATTTTTGAGCCAACCCTAACCCGACTCGGTTGGGTCGGGTTGGGTTTTCTGGCTCATTTGTTTTCGAGCCAACCCTAACCCGGCTCATTTTATCGGGTTGAATGTGGGCCGGGCTGGGTTGGCCCATTTTGCCAACCTTACTCCCGGATATGTCACTGAAACGTAAAAAAGGAAGGCCACAAAGTAAGCAAATTCGTAAGGAAATGGATGAGCGTGAAGGTTCGACTTAGCAAGCACGATGTGGTTTTTGTAAAGTTGTTGGGCATGACAGATGTTGTTGTCCATCTCGCCAGCAAGGCGTATAAGTTGTTGTGTTAACATATGTGATGGTTATTTGTTTTTCTTATTTGTAAAACCTACTACTTGTGTTGTATATATATGATTACAATGCGTGTTGCTAATTGTACTTTGTTGATATTCAGGTCTTTGCAAAATAATCATACTTTAAACTTAATTAATTAAAAAAATTGAGATAAATTATAAGGACAAAATATGTGACATAAATATATATAAAGACCAAAATGCGGTAACATCCACAAAGATTAAGTCATACATGGCTGAGTAGAAGAGGTAACGAAAAATGTGAACAACAATATAATAAATCATTGATGTCTCCTCCTTTCATGATAGCCTACGCATTGTGCCTCGTCATGCTCATACGGTGACAAGAGATAACGTTCCTTGTTATGTCTCTCAGGGTTCCTCCTGATCCCGTCACCCACGTATGCTCCTCCTCCATCATCAGAAGGAGCACTGTCCACATCGTCAACACTCTCCATAACCCCCGCAATGTCCTCCTGTGATATCACTCCCGTCGGCCCCAAATGCGGTGACTGGAGGAAGTCCGTCGAATATGCCTGCAGGGTGGCCATGACTGCAGCATCATACTATGGTCTATAATCCTCTCTCAGCTCGTCCAGAACCTGCTGCGGCTAAGTACTGGATTGGCCTGGAAACACACCATGTGATAAGGGTGGAACTCCCTAATGCGGCATAAATTGTCCCGTGCTCTGCCCTGCAAACGAAGAATACATATGTGGCTGGGATGGTGCTGAAACCCAAGGTGGATACTGCGATGGCATACTGCGATGGGACTACTATGGAGTAGGGATGGGCATAATAACCGGTGCACCTGAACCTTTTTTAGAACCGATCCATATTGAACCATAAAAACCGGTTTCTCAAACCAAATCATTAAACCTGAACCATTTTTAATATTTTAAAATAAATCATTTATAAACCGATTATAAATTTATTTGTAACCGGTTATAACCGGAACCAGACTTTTACGTCTCTCAACTCTCAATGAAAGTCCCAAATCATGGAAGTAGAACCCTAATCTTTTCGCTTACGAAGCCAATCTCAAAATTTTGCGTTTTTTTCGCCGATTTTCTAATGCATTCGACCATTCAATAGATCTCAACAATCCCTTTCTAGTTATATTTGGGTAACTGGCGAAATTGTACTCGTCCAACAGGGTACGATATTTTTATTTATTCGGTGTTCCCTTTTAATCTTTTTATATACTAGTTGTTCGGTTACGAATTCTATTTCCCTTTATGTTTATGGTATTGCATTCGGGGTTCACACCTCATCGAGCTGTTCAAATTTTGTGGAATTGGGTGTTCAATTTTGTGTGTTTAGCTTTGTTCGTATACGTACTCTGTGTTCAATTTGATTGTGATTTATTGGATCTGGTTCTCCTTTTGGTTCTTTCAGGAGTATATGTTAAGAGCAGAGTTTCGGCTTCCCAGTATAGCAGATGGGGACGCAGCTCCCGAGAGAAAAGCTCTTATACGTGTGAAATTTGAGATACCATATTTTACTATTTCTGGAATACAGGTATTGCTGCATAAACACAGTTTTCTTATATTCAGAATATCTTTAGGCTATTTTTTCAGCATTCGAAATAATATTTGCTTCCATTAATGCTTTTATCTCTCTGATTAATTTAGGTGAATATTTCCTTTAATCTAGTCTATATTATTCACCCCTTCCCTCTATCTCTCTCCATTTGCTTGTTGGTGTATAATGTTATTACTTGTCTGCTAACATTGCGATTATTTCATTGGATTGAGGGGTGGGGTGAACTAGATGAATCTGTTATAGTTCAAATTAAGAAACTTCTATAATTCTTGCATGTTACACTCGTTTCCCTTAATTTGACTTTTCTCTTGTAAAGATCATATTCGGGATATAATTTCTATGTTCAAAACAGAACCATCAAATTCAATGTGATCTTTTGAGGCCTACACTAGCTGTGATCAAGCAACTGAATCAATGGCTATCATGGAACCTTGGTACAACATTAATGGTGTACAATCCCCTAAATAGTGATGCAACAAATTTTGGAGTGGAATAGTGATGCAAGATATTTTCTTTCCTTATATATTGGCTTTCTATTGGAGCTCAACCTTCAGATACTGTAGAGAGTCTTTTATTTCAAGCTGATTTACTGCCTCCACCACCAATCGTGACAATGGGACATCAAGGTGGACGATGCAATAAATTCCCTGTTGATGTTTTAACTGGATATACCCTGAACCAAGAGCAGCCATCCAATTCTGATCACAAAGAAGATGATGGTGAACTGGACACTACTTCTTGAAACTCTTTTAGTTATGTTTTCAGATGTACATATGATGTATAGGTTAGATACTAGTGTGTTTGTGTATCTTCAGTCATTGCAAACAAGCAGTATATGATGTACATATGGCAAAACTGTAAAGTGATGAAATTGGCAGAGCTAATTGGTCAAAACATAGAAGAAATAACAGCAGTAAATGCTATTAAAAAATTCTGTTTATCAAAAATAAAAAAATAAAAATTCTTCTTTAAAACCGGTTCGGAAGTGGTTCGGAACCGGTTCAGAAGTGGTTCGGAAGTGGTTCTAGTTCGGAAGTGGTTCTAGTTCGAAACCGTTTTGAAACCAGTTCATAAGTGGTTCGGGTCGAACCGGTTCCGAACCGCATTTAAACCGAACCGAACCGGTTTCATTTAAAAAAAACCGATTCAAAGAACCGAACCGGTTCGGTTCTCCAAAAATCTGGTTCGGGTCGACCTATGCCCATCCCTACTGTGGAGGCCACCAGTACGACTACGATGGCCCACCTGATGTGTACGCCGGTGCATAAAATTGGCCTGCGGGCTGCGGCGGAAGAGACTAAACAAGAATAGGCCGATCAACAAATGAGGAGTCTGAAAATGTAAGGGCAATCCCTCATGGTGTGCACGCTAGCTCTGATGCTCAGGACAGGGAGGCTGAACTGTCTGTACTATTGCAGGTGGAGGTGCAGGCTCTCCTGGATCTGTCAATCTACCAAACTCCTGGAATGCAGCCAGAGCCTAAACAGCCTCCTAGTATATCTGACGGTACGTATACGAACCACTCGCCTCGTCGGATGACATGTGGACAACTATCTCCATACGATCAGTGTGCCTTGCACAAAACAGTCAAATATGTTAAATTTATTAAATGAACAATTTTATCAAACAAAGCAAAAATAACATTAAACCGAAATGCATGCCACATGCGATTGAGTGTTGATCTCTGCGTCATCCACCGATGAGTATGTAGGAAATACCACTGAATGTAAGTTCGATTTATAAGGCCGAACTCCCTGGACAACGAGGGTTTCCCTCGAATTCCACTGTGCTATATAAAGACCATGGCGGTCCCTCCAATCAATGTCACTCTTACCAGAAAGGGTGACAGTCAGCAACTCGGAACATGGTAACGGATCACTAGGGGTCGGCTGCCTAAAACCAAACTGCCGCAAGACTCTATCCGGTTGCTGATACACAACTATCTGGTAGTGTATGAGTGGACATACATCTAACCATCTGCGTGACTTGTTCGCCGAGGGCTTATGTGTCGTGAATCCATGGTAGGGCCTCTAATGTATCCTATGGCTGGGCATAACATCAATGTGTTTACGGTAACGCCTGATGTGAGAAAAAACGATCCGTCTCGATGTATAAATGTTAAATCTACAATCCAATGAAGCGAACAATATTATCATACTTATAAAACAAACACACAATGCAGGTCTGCAGAAATATGTAAATCAGACAAAAAATTCATACCTGGCTCCGTATATAGCATCGACACCAGTCACATCGGGGAGCCCAGGAGAGATCATGGAGAAACACGTCCATGCCACAGCTGTAATAAAAACACACATCCTCTCATCTCATATCTTGTCGGCTCTGTGACCTTGCACAACTCCCTGTACAAGGTGGCAAGTACGGCATAACCCCAAGAATATGTCCCCGTCCACTGGAAATCAACAAGATATAATAAATATCGTGCCGACACGAAGTTGGATGCAGTCTCAACAAACAACATCCCCCCCAATATGCGCATAATCAACACACGCGTATATCTCCTGTGGCCTACTTCAGTGTCAGCATTATCTGCGTAATGCAGAAAGGACTCGCAGAGAAATGTCAGAGACAACTGATTTTTGTGAAAATCACGTTGCCGCACGGGCTCAACTCCTAATAAATCAGTGATCAACTTCCTGAAAGGATGGCCTCCAGCGCAGCCACAAATAACCTCACCATCCGTGGGCAACCCCAGTAGATGGTGTACATCCTCCAAGGTGATCGTCACCTTACCATAGGCATATGAAATGTGCGCGTCTCCGGGCGCCATCTCTCAACAAGGGCCAATATGAGTGAGTGATCAATCTGTTTCCAAAACAGTAAAATTATATCATAATTTATAAAACATACAACTATTAATACAGGTTATACAATAATAATACACCAACCTCATGGTTGAGCAGACACGCAACGTGATAAAACCCAGCCTGCCTCAAGAACGACTGGATGTCATCGGGTATATCCAGGTGATCGTGTGACGCGATGTGCCTGACATTAGGCACACGATCACTTACAACTGGTTTATGCGAAGTGTTCCACACATGAGTGGAAATATGTTTCTCCTACAACTTGAGGAGAGAACGATCGAATGAACCAGGGTCGATGAAACTCTGATGCGGGTCGTGCTGCTCCATGGATCTATTAACAACAAAAATTATATTACAATTATAACATTATAATGCATACAAAATAAAAACTAGTTACTAAGAAATAAATAAATATTTAATACATATTAATTTATGGATTATTCATTATTTAATTAGTCTATTATCCATAAATAAATACATATTAAATACTAAAAATAACAACATTAATATACATATCACGATTAATATAATTAAATTATGCACAAATAATATGACATAATTAATATTATTAAAAAAATAATATAGCATAATTACAAATTCTTCTAACCTACAAATAAATTATGACACAATTAATATTATTAAATAATGCATAGTCGAAAAGTTATTACAATGGGAGACTTTAACAACATTAATATAAAAATTTTCTACAATATATTTGCAACCTATAACTAAATAATGTCATTTAATTTAATATTATTAAATATTGCATAATTAAAAATGTAGGGGTTACCTAAATTTAACAAAATTAATGTAACAATTTTGTAACCTACTTTTCAACCCTATAACTAAAGAATGCATAATGAACAATTCTTAAATACAAATTTTAATATTACTAAATACAAAATTATTAAATAATATAATTTATACAATAAAAATCTTCTAACCTACTTTTCAACCCTATAACTAAATAAACAATTTATTAAATATCTAAATACATATTTTTATCATGAACAACATTAATATACAATTTTTCTACCCTACGTTTTAAACATATAACTAAAAAACATGGCACAATTAATATTACTAACCTTTAATGCATAATTAAAAATTATTAAATGCTAAATTTAACAAAATTAATATAAAATTCTTATAACCCAAGTTTAAACCCCGTAATTAATAAATCACACTTAATCTTACTAAATATTACACTAACATAAAATAGTAAATCTAATAGCATCAACAAACATATTCTACCCTATTGTCACAATTAATCTTCTAACCTAAGGTTTCATCCTATAAATAATAATTAATATCAACTAACTAATACTACCAAACTGTAAAAATTAAATTTCAAAAATCACTAACCTTTAATGTAGAAAGAAACAAGAAGCTGAAAGCAGAATACTGAGAGAGAGTGAAGAGGGGATTTGGTGTGTGTGTGTGGGTTTCATCCTATAAATAATAATTAATATCAACTAACTAATACTACCAAACTGTAAAAATTAAATTTCAAAAATTACTAACCTTTAATGTAGAAAGAAACAAGAAGTTGAAAGCAGAATAATGAGAGAGAGTGAAGAGGGGATTTGGTGTGTGTGTAAGCAGAGAGAGAGTGAAGAGGGGAGGAAGAGGACATTTAGAGAAATAAGATGGGTGACACATCAGCAAATAAAATTCGCTACAGTGCCCAGTAAATTTGCTCATGTGGCATACTGGGAAATATCATTATTGGGGTGACATTTTGTTTGGTAGGAGGGAAAAAAAAAGTTGCCCAGGGAAGTGGGGTGAGGAAAATAATTTAGCTATGTTTCGTAAGAGTGAAATAAAAAAGTAATTGGCAATTTTTTTTTGATGGATAACAATTTTAAACATGATTTCAATTGAAAACTTTACCATCCAAACTATGGTAAAATTTTTTGCCTACAGATAACACATCTTTTGTTATCTTATCCACCAATAAATTTTGATTTACCAAACATTTTTTTTTATCTTACCCGGCTATAAATTTTCTCTACCATGTTCCCAGTAAATCTTTTTTACTGAGAACAAAAAATATCTCCTCTACCAAATGCCCTTTAGAGAAATAGGATGGAAAATAATAACATTTTGGTCACTGTTCCAGAAAAAGACGAGAAGAGGAACTCCTCATTTTGGAGTTTTTTTTTTTTTTTTGGTGGTGGGGGTTTTAAAAATAATATTAACATTGAGGCACGGTCAAATTCCGATTTAAAAGAATCCGATTTATTATTCAGTATTTAAACGGACTTAAAATTTAGATGATTTTTAATCCTTCAATATATCAAATTAAACAAGTGACCCTTTTGACCAGCTCATCATGCCTTTTATGAGTTTCAAATCCCATACTTATAATGCAGCAATTTAAATCCTACTGAAAATATTTTGTGCTCCAGAAGATACTCTATCAGACAACAATTAAAACCTAGAGTTTTTAACTTTTAAAAATGAGGGTAGGTTTACAGAGTGGTGCCCACGTGTGAGAGTACATGTCAGATTGTCAGTGTTAGACTGAGTGGTGCCCACGTGTGGATTGCTGCGTTGTCACGAAGGTAGCTGGCAGTCATGACGGGCGGGATATCCGTCATTTGTGAAAGGTACTAATTATTTTAAAAAATTTACTAAATATATTAAATATTAATTAAATAAAATTAAAATTTTGTTCAAAAATAATCTCCATACTTTTTACAAAATTTTGTGACTATTTCATAAAAAATAAACCGGATTTAAAGCCATAGTTATTTTTTTTATCTCATAAAATAACTTTATATCCTCTTATAATTTTTTTTAAACAAAAAATAATAATTAAATCCCCTCTTACAATAAATTTTATCAATACGAGCTACAATTTTATTTTTCTTTCCATATCACAAAATAGCGTATCGAAATTAAAGAGGCGAGAAACACTCAACCCATATATTATTAAGAGCTAGGATATTCATACTATCAAAAATTACTATCACTAACACTCTAATTACCATTGGATTCAAAAATTATTTTTATTTTCTCTCACTTCATTCAACTTTTCCTCTAATCTAATGGTGATTAGAGTAGTAGTGAAGTGGTAGTAAATTTTTTTAATAGCATGAATATCCTATCTCTATTATTAATTAGGAAAAAATTCACCAATGCCCTTATGATTTGCAAATCATCAATGCCCGTGATTTTTCTTTTTATCATATATGCCCTTGTGCTTTGTAAAAAATAAAAAAACTACAAGAACATGTGTGATGAAAAAAATACCCTTTTACAAACTAAAAAAACCACGAGAACATAAATGATCCTAGAGGAAACCACGGAAACATTAGTGAACTTTTCCTGTTAACTATTATCATTATGGATTTCCAAACATCTAGTATTCATAACATTCACTTCATTTATCCTAAAAACAATAAGTATTAGCACAACACGTTTTTTATACTAATGAATTGAAAGTTCTTCAATTCCGCAGATCAATTTCCATTTAGGTAAGGATGAAACTAGTTTAAAATAATTTTCTTTTGCAAAATCTAGAGGAATTGATTGGAAAATAGAACAACAGTTACGGGATTAAATGCTTGCTGGTTTAGCTGCGAGGCATGAAGTATGATTGCTTTATATATTTGTCTTCTAGCCAAACCAAACCATTGATGTATCGTATCGCAAGAAGGGTGCCACTAGCTCTAAACTTCTAAAACCACAATTCATTTTGCACAATCTACAGGAACATAGTTTGAATATCAAATCAGAGTTGCAGCTCACCTCAAAGCTGAGGATTGCGGAAATGCGGATAGCGAATATGATAAAAACGTCTCAGCTGCATGGTTAAAAGTAGAAACAGAACACTATTTATTCCCTTCCTAAAATTAGCCACTAAATTGTCGGTTCCTTCCGGGTTGGGATGTTTTCTTTAGCTTATAAACAGCCGTAATATGAAAACTCACTCAACAAACAAATGGCTAAACAGGCACGGGTTCTGGTGCCACCTCTGGCCCAGAAAGTCCATTCTTAGTGTTGAAGGGCTTCTCATCAAGTTCCCAGAACTTGGCAGTTTTCACATCATCCTCAGCCATCAACCGTGAGAACTCTTCATGGTCATACTTTAAAGTAGCTTTTCCACCAAATTCACTAGGAAGATTATCCATGTCGAAGAGTGATTTCATCAACTCCACACTGTCCTTATTATTAGGATAAACAAACTTCACCTTCTGGGCTGTTTTGGGATCCAGGAAGTATTTGACAGCCTATCAAAATGAGAGTAACTTAAGATATATAAAATGGAAGAGATGACTATTAAAAACTTATAATCCAACCTCAAAGCTTGTACAATCATAAGTTTAATAAGTCTAACAAAATCCATTTAAGACAAGGTAGGAGGACATAAATTTAAAAAAAACAAAGGGGGAAATTTTTTAAAAAACTCACCTACTACACTCATGCTTCTACATGACCCCATTCCCAAAAAGAACTCGAGAAGAAAAACAGGTTACATTTGTAAGAAAAATTACATACAATTCAAAATTCTAATTTACTTTAGTACGCTGAAAGCCAACCAGAATTTCCCTCATCTGACTGAAATGATAATGACTTGAATATTCGATTATATAAAGGATTATCAAATGTTCTAAAAGTTAAGAGTGATACAGAACATAATACACTTAAAAAATAAGAAGGATTAGTCAAGTATTGCTTGATCTTTAAAAGTAAAATATAATGATAGAAACTACTACTATTCAATGTAACCTTCCACCTTAAAGAGTAGAAAATCTAAATATAGAGCCATATAACAATGAAGCAGAACAAATATCACTAGCAGGGCAGGAGAACAAACCTTCCAGAAAGCCTGAAATATTCTCGGTGGATTATACAGAAAAGCAATAGCAAGCCTTTCAGGATAGTGGTTTTGTAAAATGTGAATAATATCACGAGCTGTTTTAATGGGAACATTTGTACTAAGTGAAAATCCTGTGAAGTCTATCAACCACGACATTTGTTCTTGACCTTCAGAAAGATTAATGAGAGCATTTTCCATTAGATAGACTAAATGCCTGATATTATTTTCTGGTGATGCCGTGTTCTGATAAAAGCAAATAGATAAAACGGAGTTAGTTAACTAGTTATGCAGAGTGAAGCCTTCTTAACTGCATATAGTATAGCCTTAATGAAAGTACATCCTAGTTCAGACCTGCATCCCTGGCCTCATAATAAGCACGGTCCTCCCAAGTCGATCGTGGAAGTTAGCTCTGGAGACTTTGCCTGTCTCACCCTCATGTGCCACTTCAGTCTGCATGAAGGAAATCATTCAATCCTAAAAACAGATTTACAATACACGAAACAGAAATATCCATAAATAGGCTATCACTTGTCAATGGCTTCATCTAGTTCTTGCAGGCTATGCAGATAAACACATGGAAAAGGTATCATATCATCTTATGGAATTAAATGCATTATGAAGATAATATATGATCATAATCAATTTTAGCAGTATAACTCTACAACTCAATTTTGACATTTTAATATTGAAGTAGTGATTTACCTTTTATAATCCGAGAATTATGTTGCTCAAAGAAAAAACTAAATATGTTCGTGGTGTAGACTCAAGGGAAGCATCTTGCAGCAAATTACAAAGTAAAAGGACAATATAGAAGAGACATGATGAAGAAAATAATTGTGACTGACACGAGAAAGAACAAAGTAGCACACATATCTTTATGTCAGCCCAAGACAAGTTAGACAGAAGATGATAAGTATCAGAACTCCGGAAGACTTTGCAATAATATGTTTGTTCCGGGTTCATACTCCAGGACCTAACGAGGTCGTGCTTCTGGACCTAACGGGTCCATATTCCCGAGCAATGTCTGGGCTGGTGATATATCGTGAGTAGTTAAATTGACCAAGTAAAGGGCCATGTATCAACATTATAGCTGGGCCCTACCCAAGACAAGTTAGACAGAAGATGATAAGTATCAGAACTCCGGAAGACTTTGCAATAATATGTTTGTTCCGGGTTCATACTCCAGGACCTAACGAGGTCGTGCTTCTGGACCTAACGGGTCCATATTCCCGAGCAATGTCTGGGCTGGTGATATATCGTGAATAGTTAAATTGACCAAGTAAAGGGTCATGTATCAACATTATAGCTGGGCCCTACCCATGATCTCAGAATGGGCATTAGTAACTACCCACGTCTTTGCCAACCGTCAAAGCAGGGCTATATATATAGGATAAAGGCCCAGGATGCAGGACAAATTAGCGATAGAGAGTTCCTACTAATGTTCATCCAGAACAATGTTTATCAATCATCATCAATTTGTCAAATCATTAATGAAATGGATCAATGCTACAATTATGAGATGTTCATTATCAATTTCATTTTTGGCATCATCAATTGACCATGTGTGGACCAAAGCCAGAAAAATCAAACTAACCCAACGGATTTCCTCAGGCTTATAGGTTGACCTCCACTTGAGGGTTTCCTCCAGCATTTTCTTGGATTTATCAACATTCCAGTTCCGTGCTTCTAAATATCTCCTTAGACATGCATCTGTGCAATACTTTAACAGACGCCCAGATAGAGGTCCAAGTGCAGCCCTGAGTTCTGCAACCTGTTTGTAGATGTGATACAATTAGTGCTTATAAAAGGCAGCATTCTTTGAATGTGTTTTCACATAGACAGGCATAAAAATTTTGCATTATCCTCACAGGATGCTGTGGAGAGAAGATATAATACATTCAAAATCACCAGCTATTTTTATTTGGGATTTTTCAAGATCTGATATGGAATTTCTGAGTATGCATAGCTGCAAACTGACTCAAAAAAAGGTGTCCCAAAAAATAAAAAATTAAAGAAGTTTGTTTACCTTTGCATCTTGATGTGAGGAATCATTCTCCTGCGGATTCTGGGTTTGCCTTCTAAGAAAGAACATGTTGGCTGCCAAATGTAGTTCCCAACCTGCAACAGAAATCTTCGAATAAGATCACTTTTCCTCTTGGAACCAAATATCTATATTACAGAATCATGAAAGGCGAAAAATGAGAAGAAAATAATCTGAATCTAGAAAAAAATTAAATCCACATAAAAATGACAACCTCAAAAAAATAAAAAAAAGGTTTTCATTTCCCCAAAAGATGCATAGTATTTCCAATCAAAATCAATAATCCTACCTGTGCTTTTAGTAAATCACATGTTTCGCATCTCATTTGGTATTCAATCAAAGCATACAAAAACACCTAACAATTTTAATGTAAGAAACTCTCTCCAAAGACTAGCAATAAACAAGTTGACCATAAAAAAAAAGTGATTGATTTTTTTGGAACAAAAACAAAATTGAAAACAGCAACCTATCCTGTCTCGTTACAGGACTTTCCCTCGCTGAATCCAACACGTTTTTTTTTTAGGGTAGATGAAGGTCAACTTTCCCAACCTAACTAAACTTTTGTGCTTTTCTCAAACCCATCCATGTAAACTCATAATTCAAGAACCACCAACTAAACAAAAGAACAGGAACCAACACAATAGAGACAACACCCTGTTTTAACCTCTTACTTTCAAATCAACAAGGAGTTTCCGCTTCAGAATAACTCACAGTTGGTAGCGTTGACTTAACCCGAAATAATCGTCTTAAATCTGGAAATAGGGTAAAAAAAAAAAAAAAGAATTTCCTCTTAACTCGTACCAATAATTCAACAGTTAAATTCATACAATCGAACTACCAAAAAAAAAAAAAATTCATACAATCAGCATTCCAAACTCTGAAACCAAATAAAAACGCAAAACTGAAGCACATATAAAAACGCAAAGCTGAAATGAGACGCAAGAAAATAAAATAAAACTGAAAAGCAGAATTACAATTCTTGTGAAATAGCACACAAACCCAGAGAGAGAGAGAGAGATAACAAGTGACCTTCTGTCGTGTCTCTTGTGTTAAGGCTTACGCGATTCACGCGAATGTCATTTAAAATGTAAGGGAATGAGGTGCCGCAAAGACTGACACTCTCTCAGAGGGGGAGAGAGAGAGAGTCGTGGATACTATATGTCACTCAGAGTAGGTGCCGATTATTTTCCTTTTTTGATTTATAAACATTAAATAACGTCTCATTCAAATTTAATATCATTCGCTACCATTTTGAACGGACTCTATTTTGATTTATAAACATGCGCTACGCCAGGGGCCCAAGAAAAATTAAATAAAACCATGCCGTGCACGAGAACTCAAAATAGGTTACTCGATGGCGACTCCAATAATGTGATAATATACAGGAGAAAATATATATGGAAAATATTTTTATAGTAATTTGATCGGTTATATATTTATATTTTCGGTCGCCACGACAGTTAATAATGTCTGATAAAAGAGACAAAAAAAAACAATTTTATTATTTATAACTAAGTATGACTGGTCATATTTAATTTAAAAAAATAATTTTATATAATAAGTGGTTGTAGAAATACTTTTCTTTAATATATATATATATATATATATATATATATATATATATAAAACAGGGAGGATCAAATTAATTTTAAATTGGGCTAAATTAAAATTTTTTTGCAACAAAATCGCTTATACACACGCTCAAATATAAATACATATAGAGGGAATATTTGTACTATTACTTTTTTCCATTATCTTTTTAATTAGTGTTGGGTTAATTTTTTTTTCTGAAAAATTTAATATTATATAATTATGTACTCTTTGAAATATATAATTATAATGAATGGTAATAGAAAAAATGATAATATGAAAATCTTACCTTTTACACACACTCTCACACACACATGTAACCTAAAATAATATTATTTTGGGGTTTAAAATAAAAATAAAGGGTATTTTAATAAAATACAAATGTTAAAATAGAAAGTAGAATTTTCAAAGTACATCTTATTTTTTTATTCTGAACGTCATTTGTATACAAAATCATTTACAAATTTCTTTTAATTATCTTTTGTATTTACATTTAAAACCTTAGAATATATAATGGAGATCCTACAAATTCAATTTATTTATTTTACACTTTTTTGTCTTCAATTGTTTTTAGAGAGTGGTTAATTATTCGTTAAACTTTTTTTTATCTTGGAGTGAAATATAATACTTACTTTCTCTAAATAAAAATCTGATGATCCTCTACAATAATTTAACTTTTTTTTTTATATTTCCTGATTAATTATGCACTATTAACGGCCATTTATTTTACTTCTTGTCGTCTTTTGTTCACAAAAACAAAGTAAATGGAATATCAAAATTAAGGTAAAAATGCTAGAATATTTCCGTTGATGTTACAAACAGCATACAATCAAACAAAAATGGAAAAGAGTTGGTCACCAAAGATGGCGGTCTATATTTAGATATGATTGCATAGACAATGCTCTCCACACTCACATGTTTTTATTTATTTATTTAGGTAAAACCATTTTTAAAGCTATTTTATGTCCAGCAACAACAGGTATATGGTTATGATTCAATGCATTTAATGATTTCAAGTATATATATAGCAAATATTTAATTGGTGCACGTACAGTAGCTACAGAAATATAAACCCCATTTATTTACTTATAATATATTTTTCTCTCTTTCACTTTCTATATCACATATAATTTTTTTTCATATAAATATTTATGTGAAATACACGTTACCGTCTTAAAAAGTTACTTCCCACTTTTGTTACAAGTTTATATAGTATATCTGTATAAACTTTTTTCCATTTTAATTGTATTTATTGATTTAATTTTTAATATATATTTTTCTGGATAGAAATTTTTAATATATTAGTATCTATGTATTCTCCTTTGTCTGATTTGTAACTTCGTCATAGTAGAAAAAATAGAAAAATATGAAATTGAGCATTTATAAAAAAAAATTATTACCCAACCGTGAATATAATGATCAAACTTCAAATTTATAATTCATTTTTTATTAAACTAGTAAAATAAGAGTCAAAATCGCGATTCTAATGCAATTTTTTTCAAAACAAAAATTATGTACATAATACAATTTGAAACAATTTATCGACGTAATATAAAGATTAATGTTTCTTATGTTCTAGGAAATGATTTTATCTCCTAAACACATATCAAATGCGTCATTTTCTTTTTCTCTTTTTTATCTTCACATGGACCCCCACACATTTTTATGCGTATGTAGGAAATAAAATCATCTCTTACAAAATTAAAAATATTATGACCACTCAGAGGATCCAAATCCAATTTTTTTGTTGTATCTATTTTATGCAAGTAATAAAATAACATAAAAAATGTTTATCAAAAAAAAAAATAATATAAAAAACAACAGATAATATTTAATTTTACAGGCACAACATTTATAGCGTCTTGTGAGTTGCGTTCTAATATTAGGTATATGGGTTTAATGTTTTTTATATCATAGGATTTAAATTTATCTTATATATATATATATATATATATATATATATATATATATATAAATATGTATGGCCTATGTAGAATTATGTGAAAAAAAAAGAGAAAATAAAAAATATGTATGGCCTATGTAGAATTTCACATACTTTTATACACAAATGAAAAATAATTTTTTTTAATATAAGAAACACTAATCCCTAAATATATTAACCTAATTAGAGTATCCACTATCCACGGATCCCGAAGCATTTAAGCTGTCGGGCAGGGGCAGATCCATTAGGGGGTTAGCATGGGCCCCTCTAAAATTTGAAAAAAAATTATAATATATGTAAAAAAATTTGATGATGAAATTATCGTGTTGTACACATTTTTTCTTTAGTTCTCTGTGCTTCTGCTCACACTCTTCTTACCCATATTTTTCTTTGAGAACATCATATCATCCTCTCTCCCTTTTCCGTGTTCCGTCCATCACCAACCTCCTTCTTCGGCCTTTCAATTTTGGCTGTGTAAATTCTAGAGTCAGGCAGAATCAACTTCTACCTTCCTAAGATCATTGCATGTATGTATAGTCACTGACTATCTTTGATTACATACATTAAAAAAGAAATTATTTTAAATTTTAGCACATATTCAATTATATATGAGTTTAATAATATGAAAACAAGTACAGCAAGAGTGAGTGAAGTGATATTAATTTATGTAATAGATTTCTTTCAATTTTTTGTATATTAAATTTGTATTGTATTTCAAGTACTTTTATTTATGATATAATATTTTTTATTTTCACCCTCTCTTATTAAAATTCCTGCGTCCGACACTGATAACGGGTGAGAAATAGATGTAAAGTTTGTTTAAGGAACACTATTTGTACTCTTGAATGACATAATTTGTGTAATTTTACTCTCATAATGAAGTTGAATCTACATCTTTATTTATTATTTGTCCACTTCCTCTCTCTCTTCTTTTATCTATCCCTTTCTCTCACCCAAAAGAACACAATTTTATATCCTTTAAAATGACATACACTTGTTATCAAAAAAAAAAAATGACACACTTATAAAGATTTGTTTATGATATACTGTAATGAATTAAGTCAAGAATTTTTTTTTCCCTTCAATTAATGAGCAGAGAGGTTTCTTAATCAAATTTGACCATTAGCCAAGAAAATGGACTTATTCAATTATTAATTCCCGGGTTGAAAATGAAAACCAGCATCGCTGTAAACGTGAATCATAGTAGAAGGACTAACGAACAAATAAAATAAGAAAGTAGCCATACATATTGTTAAAGAATAACATCAGTAACATACTCTTATAATAATTCTTTGTTATTGGATGAAATTTTATTCTAGTCTTACGAAATAATTAAAGTCCAGTCTCTATTGGTTTGATTAGCATCGAATTTTATATAATAATAAAAAATAAAAAAAATGTTAAAAGTGTATTAATAGCATTTTTCAGCATAACAAACAATGATAATTTACCAAAAAAATGCTAGCAACTCCTTTCTTAACACTCACTCGATTATTTAATGAAATCTCATGTTGATATTATTAAATAACTTAATCCATTAAGTTAATTTGAAATTTTATTTAATAATAAAAAATATTGGTTAAAAAAATATTAAAAGAATATGCTGTTAGTATATGTCATTACCAAAATTCAAGTCAAATACCAAATGCCCTCTAGAAGGTCCAGTTGTGAGTGTCAAAACGCCCAATGAGACAATGATGCCATGTGAGGTTGCTTACACAAACTCCAACTACATCAGCCAAATACTTGATACCTATCCATCAATTGCCAAATACAACAGCTAGCAATTTCCAGATATGTGGCTAAGAAAAGTTGTTGAAGCATCATGCTTCGCTTCTTTTAAACTAATGATTTTGTGTTAAGATTGATCAACAACTACTATTTTTTACTAGCAACTAGAATGACAAATTACATTTATTACAAAAGGAAATTATAACATAATCATTAAATATGAAAAATTGTGTTTAGGTTTTGAAAAATGATCCCATAGTGTCTAATGGCAAGTGCTAAAGATAAAGTTTTTTACTTTTTGCATTAATCAAGATCACAAAGTCTCTTTTCAAACTATTTTAATGACCATACACTGTCACATCAATACGATGGATTTATGGGCCTTATTACCCTTATAATACAAATTTTGAAACTATATATCGATTTAAGTTTTTTGGTAAACTATTTATCAATGTAATCTAAAAAGACTCGCACAATTGTAGTGCACGTTAAAACACAAACACACACAAATAATTACCATGTCACAATCTCATCAGATACTCCAATCTAACTTGGAACTCATTAGCTGCAAAAGCAACCTCATGGCATTTATTGGTGTGCGTTAGGTGCATTTTCAGCCTCGAAAGCAGCCTCAAAAAAAGACAAGACAACAAAACTTGGGGCTAGACATGGTAGTTATTTGTGCACGTATTTATTAGAGAAGCGCCCCCTTCTGTGGGAAGAATATACAATGATCTCTTTCTCTCTCTTCTCTCTTCTCTCCTCTCTCCTCCCTTTTCTCTCTAGCCGGCCCAGCTGATCCGGGAGCATAAAAGAAATGCTCCCTTCTGTGCGCGTTTTTGACGCAATGCAATGACATGCGTGTCTCTATCGGTGTAGGGCGCTTCTCTCTCTCTCTCATGAGTGCGTGTCTTTCCGTATTTTATTGGTAAATAATTTGCCTAAAAGACTTAAACTGATATGTAATTATAAAAGGTGAAAATACAAAATTAATGATAATTAAATTTTGGGTTGTGTTTAGATTGAGATGATGTAAATGAAATAGAAAGATAAAATATAAAGAAATAATATCAATTAATTACAGGAAAAGGTTATACTTACCATTATTTTAGGCTTACCACTTCTATTTTATGTTTGATTATCGTTGGATTAATTTGAATCTAACAGTTGAAAAAGACAAAAAAATAATTGTCATTGATTTTAAATTGATCCAACAATAACCAAATATGTTGTAAGAATGGTAAGTCTTATGAGTTCAGATCTTCAACATGCAAGATCAGAGAGATGCGATCTTAACATGCAAGGTCAGAGAGAAAGGAAAGCCAACTCGAAATTAAACGTGTTTTTTGTATTATTCTACTGAATCAGTTAACAACGAAGTTTATTTATACAACCAGTTTCAGAGAAGAATTAAGGAACGAAAGAATAAGACTAACTATTTAACTGAACCAACGAAAGAAAAACTAACTAATTAAGTTACATTGGGTTGGGCCTTTTTTATCGGTTGAGCCCAAGTTAGTTGAAACCAGTAACAGCCCCCCACAAACTTAGGTTGGGTTGTGGACTTCAAGAAGGCCAAGCTTGCCAATAAGAGTATTGAATGGAGATGACAATAACGGTTTTGTGAAGACATTAGCAATCTGGTCAGCAGTTGAAACCGGGAGTAGATGAAGTAGACCGGATTGAATCTTCTCACGAGAGATGTGGAAATCAACCTTGATGTGCTTGGATCGTTCATGGAAGACTTGATTGTGTGATAAGTGAATAGTAGAGAGATTATCACAAAAAACTGCAATTGGTTTCGTTCTTGGAATAGCTAAATCTTGTAAGAGAACCGATAGCCATTGAAGTTCACAAGTGATGGAGGCTAAAGGGTGATACTCTGCTTCAGTAGATGATTGAGAGACTATTGTTTGCTTCTTTGATCTCCAAGATATGAGTGAGGTGCCAAGAAAAATGCAGAAGCCTGTGACAGATCGACGGGTATCTGGGCAACATGCCCAATCAACATCTGCATATCCACTTAGTTGCAGAGAAGAAGTAGCAGGGAAAAAAAGTCCTTTGGCAGGAGAACTCTTCAAGTATTTGAGAACTCGATTAGCAGCTTCAAGGTGAGCATCAGTAGGAGCAGCCAAATATTGGCTGAGTTGATGAACACTGAAGCCGATATATGGGCGAGTGGTTGTCAGGTATAATAGTCTTCCAATAAGTCTACAATACACTGAAGTATCTGGAAGTAATTGTCCCATATCACAACATAATTTTACTGAAGGATCCATTGGTGTATGAGCTGGCTTACATGCCAATAAACCAGTATTAGAGAGAATTTCCAATGTATATTTTCATTGATTTAGTATAATGCCAGAAGAAGAGTGTGAAACCTCAAGTCCCAAGAAAAATTTGAGTTCCCCCAAGTCTTTTATCTTGAACTGACTATCCAGAAAAGATTTCACCTTATGTATTTCTCCCATGCTATCACCAGTAAGAACAATATAATCAACGTAAACTAGAAGAGCTGTAAAATGATTATCCTGTTGTTTTGTAAACAG
The DNA here is from genome assembly GCA_032173675.1 of Gastrolobium villosum. Taxonomy (NCBI): domain Eukaryota; kingdom Viridiplantae; phylum Streptophyta; class Magnoliopsida; order Fabales; family Fabaceae; genus Gastrolobium; species Gastrolobium villosum. The sequence goes on from JAVKPL010000437.1 coordinate 114,941, forward strand.
AGAAAAATCAGCATGAGATTGATAGTATCCAAGAGATGAGAGAGCAGCAGAAAGCTTGCAGTACCACTATATGCTTGCTTGTTTAAGCCTATAAATTGACTTATGTAGTTTACAAACCAGAGAAGGATCGTAGCAAGTAACTCCAGGTGGCAAAGTCATTTATACTTCCTAATTTAAGTCACCATGGAGGAAAACATTTTTCACATCAAGTTGCTCCAAGAACCAATGCTTAGAAGAAGCAAGGGACAATAACAAACGCACTGTGGTTAGCTTTGCCACTGGACTAAAGGTTTCAAAGTAGTCCAATCCTTTAGTTTGTGTATACCGTTTGGCTACAAGACGAGCCTTGTACCTTTCAATAGATCCATCAGCTTTGTGTTTGATTTTATATACTCACTTGCATCCTATGGTGCTTTTACTAGGAGGAAGTGGAACAAGACTCCATGTATTGTTATGATCAAGGGTTGCAATTTCTGTTCTCATAGCTTTTTTGCCAGCATTCATGTTTTGAGGCTTGTGTATAAGTGTGTGGTTCTGTATGTGTTGTGATGTTGAGACAAAAAGTTTTATAAAAAGGAGAATATTTGTCATAGGTTAGTACATTGGATAAAGGATAAGCAGTATTTGAGGATGAAGAAATACATGAGATGGGTTGATGAGTTGATATGATTGAGAGATTGCAGTGATAGTCTTGTAAGTAGTTGGGCTGTCTTTTGGTTTTGGAAGACCTTCGTATGAGATTAGGTGAAGGATGATGAGGTTGTATGGGGTTAGTTGTGCCAGTGGGGATAATTGGTATTGTGTCATTGGTGGTAAATGGGAAAGAGGTTGTTGTGGCAGTATATCAGTATTGGGAGTTAGTGTGAGGTCATTGGGATTTTGAAAGTCAAAATTAATTGGAGATGAATCAAATTGGTTGGGAGGTTTTTTTGTTTTGGCTTTTATATCAACAAAAGGAAAAACATGCTAAAAAAATAACATTTCGAGAAAGAAAAACTTTTCCGGTTTTGAGATAAAGAAGGATGTAACCTTTGACACCTTCTTGATAGCCTAGACAAATAGTTTTATAGGTTCTGGAAGGAAATTTTGTCCTATGAGAAAGGAGAGTAGAGGCATAGGAGAGACATCCAAAGACTTTGAGATGCATTAGTGTGGGTGGTTGCTGATAAAGGATGTCATAAGGGGTGGAAATGATTGAGTAAAAGAGTGGACAATCGGTTTATGAGGTGGATAACATGAGAAATGGCATATGACCAGTATTGGAGTGGAAGCCTGGACTGAAAGATGAGAGCACGAGCTATATTGAGGATGTGTTGGTGTTTTCTTTCAACAACACCATTTTGTTGAGGATTTTCAACACAAGTATTTTGATGCAGGATCCCTTTTTCTTGATAAAAGGATGACATGGAAAATTCTGCTCCATTGTCAGATCTAACACATTGAACAGTTTTGTGGAATTGGTTTTTAATCATGATTATAAAATTTTGTAAAGCTTTTCTAGCCTCACTCTTGGATTTTAGCATCAATGCCCAAGTAAAAAGGGAAAAATCTTCAACAATAGTCAAGAAGTATCTATGGCCATGGATGGAAGGAATCAAATAGGGCTCCTAAATATCTACATGTATCAATTGAAAATTAGAAGTTGTTTTGGTATTGCTATGTGGATAGGGTAACTTGTGTTGTTTAGCAAAATGACAAGTATCACAGGGAGCAATGTCTTTAGCAAGAATAAAAGGGAATTTTATTGCCATTTGTTTCAAGATAGAGTATGGTACATGACCTAGTCTACGATGCCATAGTATAGATGTATCAGTATTATTTACAATATGGTAAAAAATAGAAGAAAAAAGTACTCTTCAATTTGTTGGAGTCATTGTTGCCTTTTTCTCTACTTGAGGACTTCATCACATACAATCCTTCAATTTGATCAGCCGAACCAATCATCACATTGGTATTGATCTGTTTAATGAAACAATATGAATCACAGAATATTATGTAGCAGGATAGGCTTTTGACTAATTTGGAGATTGATATTAACTTACATGAAAAGAGGAAACAAACAGTACATCAAATAAAGTCAAAGTTGGAGAAAAAATAATAGTTCCAGAGAAATGGGCTATTGTGTGTGAACCATCGGGTAATGTGATGGAAATGGGATTGATTTTGGTCATTGTAGAAAAATTGGAGGAGACATAACTGATGTGATCAGTAGCACCAGTGTCAAGTAGCCATTTGGAAGGAAATTTATCTATGGGACTGACTGTGCTAGTATTCAAAACAGTAGTGCGAACTAAATTTGTAGAACTGATTGGAGTTTCTTCAACTAAAAATCCCAATTGCAAGCCTTTGATTAGATTTTGATATTCTTCCTGAGGAATAGTAACCATTGCATCTGAAATGTCACCACCTTCAATGGTATCAGCATCATTTTGAGACACAAGATTAGCATTTGATGATCCTCTTGGTTTGAAACCTTGAGGATATCCATGTTTCTGGTAACAAGTATCTATAGTGTGATTAGGCTTCCCACAGTAAGTAAAAATTTTATTTGGACCATGTCCCTTATTAAAGAATGAAGGAGGTCGACGGCCCCTACCTCTTCCAAAATTCTGTCTCTGATGATTATCAGAAAAGCTGTTGAAAGCTCTAGATTTTGATGCTGGATCAACCAAATCTTCACATTGCATTTGTCTCTCCTATTGTACAATCAGAGAGAAAACTCTTATTAAACTTGTAAAGGGATCCATCAATATCACTTGAGATATCACATGAGCATATTGCTCATTGAGAGACCTTTAAGGAAACGAACCACTTGATCACGATCCTTATATGTTCTCATCTATGATGCACCGACACTGACATGGGACATGACACGACACGCCGACACGTTAATTCTAAAAATATCATATTTCGACACATTGGGACACGGTTTGATATTAAATAAAAATTTTAATATATATAATATAATTTATATTTAATACATATAAGAGTCTATAATAAGTCGTATAACTAATCAAATATTTAAATTTCATAACAAATAAAAATAAAAATAATTTTTCGTACTTTGTTAATTTTTCATGTCAATTTTCATAATAGAAAAAAATTAATATATAACTTTTTTTATATTTAGTTAATAAAGTAAAAAAAAAACGTGTTTGAGCGTGTTCGAGCGTTGATCGCGTGTCGGAAAAGGCTGACTGCGTGTCGGAAAAACGTGTCAGAACGTGTCGGAGAGTTGACCGCGTGTCCCCAAATTTTGATTGCGTGTCGGACGCGTGTCGGAGCGTGTCCGTGTCCGACACGCAAATTTTTCAAAACTTGTCGTGTCTGTGCTTGTTTGGTTCTCATCAAAGTGTAACCTCCACATGTACACTGATCAACACATCTACAGGTAGGTAATGGTTTTAAATTTTCAAGTTCATCCCATATAATCTTCATCTGAGTGTAGAACTCAGTAACAGAACGATCGCCTTGTTGCATTTTATATATTTCTTCTTGTAAGTCAGAAATGCGAAATATATCAAAATGAGAAAATCTTCCTCGAAGATAAGACCAAGCATCACTGTCTCGATCTATCCATAATATGGATTGAGCTTTGGAACTGCTTATTGATCGGTGGATCCAAGATAAGACTATCATGTTGCAACATTGCTAAGCTGGAAATGTAGGATCATTTTCCAATGGTCGTGCAATAGAACCGTCTACAAAACCTAATTTATTTTTGGTTAAAAGAGCCATAGTCATGGATCTGGCCCAAGAATGATAGTTCCTCTCATCAAGAGGAGGAGAAACCAGCACCAAGCCTAGACTTTCGCTTGGATGCAGAAAGAAAGGATTACCTGGATTTGTGTAAAAATCCAGAAGAATATTGTTCAGATTTGCCATGGATGAACTGAACCTGCAAAGTAAGATAGCAAGGAGCGACACTCAGCGAAAGAAGAAATCTGATACCATCTTATGAGTTCAGATCTTCAACATGCAAGATCAGATATATGAGATCTTAACATGCAAGGTCAGAGAGAAAGGAAAGCCAACTCGAAATTAAACGTGTTTTTTGTATTATTCTACTGAACCAGTTAACAGAGAATTTTATTTATACAACCAGTTTCAGAGAAGAATTAAGGAACGAAAGAATAAGACTAACTATCTAACTAACTTCTAACTGAACCAAAAAAAGAAAAACTAACTAATTAAGTTACATTGGGCTGCAACCTTTTTATCTGTTGAGCCCAAGTCAGTTGAAACTGGTAACAGTAAGCCTCAAATGATGATAAGTATAACCATTTTTATTGTTGTTTTGTTTAAAATAAGATAGACAAAAATATAATAAGATCTATTTTAACCTCTTAATTTAGGTATATGAAATGAAACCAACTTCTTGTTTATTAATTTCGTTACTATTCCATTTACTTCTCAAATAATGAAATTATGAACAACTTATTTTGTTTAAGTAACCAAGCAAAAATTGTGAGGGAAAAAATGAAAAATGAAAAATAAAATATTAGGTGTACAATAGCTCAAATAAAATTTGCTTGGCGCATAATTTCAAGACAAAATTAAATTGTCCCAAGAAAGTGCAAACACTAAAAGAAAGGGTTCACTTCCGTTTGCACACACTGCAACTCTGCACATACCCCTCACGTCATTTGGCTATAAATTTCGGCCATCAGTACTGTTCATCAGCTTCGCGAAGTCTCTGTAGAAAGTGCAAAGGATGCTGCATACTGACCATGCTCTATTTGTTCTTGAATTGATATGCTAGACCAATATGCTAGGCTGATTGCCATCTTGATCTTCCTACGTTAGTTTTCCGTTTAATACCCCGAAAAATGTGAATGCAACAACCAAATGAAGAAATTATGCATTTAAAGAATTAGAACAACCATTAAGGAAATGTAACAACCTTCCATCATCTTGATGATTATCAATGTTTGGCTTTCATAATTCATCCACTTCAACCATTTGTTATTCTCTGAACAGATTGGACACTAAGTGGATCATATACATGGGAATTCATGCTGCAAGAACTCATTTCCAACCTTAATGGCTACAGTTGAATTGATTAGACTTAGTAATGAAACTCATGTCGCTGCACATTACATTGGCAACAATTATATGGGCTGAAACCGTAAAGATTCATGGCTACTAAAACTAGTTGCAAATATAACAGCAATGAAGAGGCTTACACCGGAAAACTCATAAATTTTTTATATTGAATTTCATAACCCTAATAATTTTTTTTTGGAAAATGGGGCCCGTACATATAAAATATTAATCCCGAGTCGAGCTTCTGCATGATAATTATCATGTTCTTGTCTCAAAGATTCTCTCCGGGATTCAAATCCATGCTATTTTGACGGTTCGTCCATTTTAAAGCTCATATTACCACTTGAGTCAACCCTTAGAATTTTTTAAATTTATTTATCATATTTACTCTATCATTTATTATTTATGTTGCAATACATGTCATTTATTATTTAATATTTATCTTTTTTCTCTTACTTCTTTATTATTTATTTTAATTTTTTAAAACCTTTTTTTTTACTTTTATATATATATATATATATATATATATATATATATAATCATTATTATTATTATTTTTATCCCTTTGTATCTTTCATTGAGTTCATCTACCAAACGACCCCAATTAGTTTGGGATAAATGTGTTGTTGATGTTGATGTATTTCCTATGTGCGAATTATATTAAATATGATATATTAGTTTTTTAAATTATATATGATTGATTTTTCAATCTAGTAAAAAGAAGTTACCAAAATAATACAAAAAAATATTGTTATAAAACTCATCTCAGACCAGCTGGGTTAATTGGGGAACTGGTGAATCGGCCATATAACTGATTCGGGTTATATAATAGATCAGATATGTATATGAACCACTTTGACTTGGTTGTTTTTCTAAAAATCAATGACCTAGTCGTTTCACAAAAAACCGAGTTCATTAAATAAAAAAACTGAAATGACATCTTCCTATCAAACATCTTGGTGCTTGGTCAGTGGTGGAGGGGTTGGTTGGTTGAAGTGGAGGTGGAGAACTTCAATGAATCTCGACCAAAAACAAACTTAGGTGGAGATATTCAATGGAGGTGAAATGGTGGTTTAGCTATTAGTGGTCATCATCCTACAAACCCATGCTTTGCTTCGGGTCAAAGGAGCTAGCGGATGGAAACCAAGTTGAGTTGTTACCGCAACAATGGTGACTTCTTTGAGGCAATTCCCGAAAACCCATGACCATCTAATTTAGATTTGGGTGCAACGAGGCTATAGTTTTTTATGAAGTTATGAGCAAATAAAGTTAGTAGGTCAAGGTCCACTTGATGGGCTGATGTGCTCCTAATCCATTATGTATTAAGGTTCAAATTGAGCAAGTAATTGGTCTAAATTCAACCAAAAGACATGAACATTGTGATTAAATTGCTAATTCACTCTCAGGATTACTTTCACGAAATTATTGTGTTTTGTAGGAATTTTCTTATTGAAGAATATCAAGATTAAAGAGGCAAGGAGAGTTATAGGAAGCAGAGCAAATGGGAAGCAAAGTAAATGAGGATCAATCCATTTAACAAGTTGGCGCTAAAAGCGCTAAAGTACATTAAAGTTGGCGCTAAAAGCTCCAAAGTCAATTTTGGTTGGCGCCACAAGCGCCAAGTCTATGGTCTGATTATTCAAAATCTAAATCACATCTGATTAGAATCGAGTTTGAAGATATGGATGGTGATTTTATGAAAACTTTCTCCTCAATACAAAAAGGAAAAATCTGGAAACGAAAGACATTGAAGCACGGTAAGACCAGAGACTCTAAGAGAATTGAGAGTTCAAGATGAAGATTGAAGGAAGATCAAGCTCCACAGTGGAGATCAACCATCATTCTTCCCCAGTGACTTCATCTATTTTAATTTATTTCTTTGCTTTGTTTAAGCCAGATATATCTGGCTAATTTGCCTTTGTAGTTAGGAATATGAACCCGAAGTGAACCTTTATGCTTTGATTTAATTTCCTTTCACTAATAATATGTCTCAAATTATTCGTGTTTATCTTGATTTGCATATTAAAATTCCTGTATGACCTGATCAACCATATATGAATAAAGAGGGTTAGGGTTAACAATATACATAGTGGGATCTTAATCTGGACAGGCGTAGAACACCAATTTTTGCATGTTTTAGAGATAGGATTGTAGGAATTACGAACTTATATAATTCATCGTGCTTAAGGCTTAACCTAAGAGGGGTTTCTAAGACATTAGAATTCTAATTAGGTTAAAGGGTTAAATAACTAAGACATTCGAGATTTAACGAACTAATTCTTAGATGATGAATTATTCGAAACAATTGGCATAGAAAGTTATTGAATTGAGTTAAACCACTTAAAGGGGATCAGAGGTAAAATAAACCCTAAATGCAGTTCTCATTCTTGATTTTAAATCCACCTGTTAATTGTTCGATTTTTAATCTTGCAATTAATCGCATTGCATAATTTTTCTTTGTTTATTTAATTGGGTTTTCATCAAGTAAAAATCACTTTCCTCAAACCATTTTTAATTTGTTAAAATTAAGGAGAATAGTAAAAATAGTGTTTGGAGTCCCTAATCCTCATGGAAACAATAACTTTCTCATCACTTTATTACTTTTGTGACTAGTATACTTTCCGTGAGTACAACAAATTTTTGGCATCGTTGCTGGAAATTAGTTAATGCCAACATTATCCGTAGCTTTAAATCCTTGAGATTGGAATTTTAATTTTATTATTTTTAATTTTAATTCATTTTTAGATGAATTGTTTTTCTCTGTTTTATGTGAGGTACAATTCACCCTAATTTTCTAAAATTTGATCCAAACATTAAGAAGACTGCAAAGAGGAATAGGAAGCTCGCTAAGCTCAAAAAACAACAAGAAGCCTCAAGTTCACAGGCACTAGCCGAAGCAACGATGGGAGACAATAATCCACCACTGTAAGTGGAGTTGATGGACTCATTCTTGACTCTAAACTTCACAAGGGCCACATCAAGCATTGTAAGACAAACAGTTGCGAAAACAACTTTGAAATCAAGAAGGCACTACTCTTGTTGGTCCAACGAAACCAATTCGGGCGAAGCAATATGGAAGACCCCCACTACCATCTGCATAAGTTTTTGCTAATCTACGACACTATGAACATGAATGGCATTCCTGATGAAGCCATTCGATTAAGGTCGTTCCTGTTCTCACTGAAAGATAAAGCGTTAAGTTGGTTGAATCAATAGCCTGCGAGTAGCATTAGTATGTAGGATGATCTAACATTCAAGTTCTTAGCCAAGTTCTTTCCAATGGCTAATTACAATCAGATGGTGAATGAGATCACCAACTTCACCCAACAAGACGGGGAATATATGTGTGCTGCATAGGAGCAGTTTAAGGATTTGCTTAAAAGATGTCCCAAATATGAACTGCCACCTAGATAGAAGGTTCTTGTTTTCTTCAATAGAATAACATCATCTTCAAGAATGTTTGTAAATGTTACTGTAGAAGGCTCCCTGAGATAGAAAATGCCAACTCAAGCATTGACGTTATTGGAGTCAATGGCCTCACTAGAGAATGAAAGCGCTCCAGTACAGCCTAAAAGAGGAGTTTTTCAATTGGAGAGTAATGATGCAATGCTAACTCAACTGAAACTCCTGTCTCAACAAATTGCCAATCCCACTAGCATGTTTGAGAAATCTCAAGTTTTTGCTATTCAAGCACAACTACCTGTATGTGAACATTGTGGAGGCAACCATGTTAGCAGCAATTGTTATGCTCTTAGAGGAAGTGACCCATCTGAGGTGAACTCACTTTGGTACAACCAGAAGAGGGAGAACAATCCCTATGGTGACACGTATAATCCCAAGTGAAAGACTCACACGGGCTTCTTTTACAAATCACCACAAAAGTTGCAACCACCTCCTCCTCAAGAGCAAAATAACACTTCAAAGTTGGAGAAGGCACTGATGCAACTAACCAAGACCACCAACGATTATAAGCAAGGAACCAATGCCTTCAGGAATGATACAAGTGCATTCATGCAAAAGGCCAGATCTTCTTTCAAGAACCATGAGACATCTATTAGAAATTTGGAGAAGCAAATTAGGCAGTTGTTAAGACAATTGTCTAAGAGGAGTCAAGGTATCTTTCTTATACACACCATAGTTAATCTGAGGGAGCATTGTAAGGCAATCACTACTAGGAGCGAAAAGGTGATCTAACCTCATGGAAACCTAAACTGGTGCAAAAGAGTGTGGATATTGATAGCAACGAGACTAAGGAGCAAGAAAATAAGGAAGTCGAAGCTCCAATAGAAAGCAAATAAGAGCAAAGTCAAGAGGACAAGACTGAAAGGAGTGATCCCAAGAAGACTATAATGAAGAAATCTTTAGATAGCCAGAATAAATCATCTTGTTGGGTCCTTTTGCAGTCTATGGAGAAAAATGCATTTGTTCCCAAAATTGTGACTTTGGTCCTTTTTACAATCAGTCAAAGGAAACACATTTGTTCCTTAGAATGAAGACCACTTCGTGCAAGTGCATGCATCAAGTAATAAAGGGGAGTGTTTAAGTCCCAGTTTATCGTTTCCACGGAGAAAGTATTGTTAACTGATATTTCAGGCTGGGTTAAAGAATGAAAAGAATAGGTTAAGGGCTCGTTTGGTGGACAAGATAAGATAAGGGTAGGATATGATATGGGGCTGATAAAGATAGGATATGATATGGGGCTGATAAGCCCATATCATGTCCTGTGTTTGATGAACACCTGATTAGCAATATGGTAAGCTTATGTAGAAGGAGAAAAGAAAAAGAAAAAACAAAATATAATGCAATAAATACAAATATATTGGGTAGTGTGGGAATATATTGGGTAGCGTGAGGATATATTGGCTATCCAATATTGATATCTTATCCTATTGAATCCTAACCCAGCTCCCCCCATAGGATAAAAATCATGTATTGGATAGGATAAATGAGACAATAGGATAAGCTAATCATATCCTATTGACCAACCAAACAAGAGATAAATGTAGGATATGATAAGTTATCTTATCTTCCTTATCAGGTGCTCCAAACAGGCCCTAAGAGTATTGAACTATCTTGGTTCACGTTCCTAAGTATCCCAAGGGTATTCCCTTGTGGCAAATGGTTCAGTTTAACTGCAAACAATTCATTGCATCGTTATATATCCAAGTCCTTCCTAATATAAGGAGGAACGACAAATCATAGGAATAAATGGTTGAGGTGTAGTGTGGTGTGAAAATAAATAAAGTGATGCAAAAAATAAAGTGAGTTTTAGCGAAGAATAACACGGTGGTTTGTTAAAAAGAATGATAAATTAAGAAAAAGGAATGGATTCAATAATCCACTGTTAATGCTAAAGATAGATAAGTAATTTTTAATATTTTTTCTCTTAATCACCAAATTGGGAGAACTTTAATTTTATCGGTGAGAAATGTTTTGGAGGATTTTACAAAAATTCTCAATTATTTCCCCATATTTTTTTAAACCCATAAACAAAGAAAGCTATAAATAAAATCCTCCATTTCCTTTTATTTTTCCTTCGTAAAAGTAAGTGACTCTCAAATATAGCCTTAGGCTAATACAAAAAAGTCTCAGCATTCCACGTAACCCAAATAGCTACCGAGATGCAACTTGTGGATAATGCTGCGTGCCTTTGGACAACTCACCCTTGGGTCCAAAATTAATTGCAGCCATACCTAAGTGGTACTAACTTTTAAATCTTGTGAACGTGCTTCCGAAGTGCTTCTTTATAGCACCCGTACAATTCCACGTCAGCATATTTATTGATGAGATTGATTTTGTTGCAAGATTAAAGGCTTGCTTCCTTGTATCGTCTCTATGGAAAGATCAGTAATATTGTGGGCGATCGCCCCATGGAAGTGTTGCCTCCCTCTGTGAATCCACAAGGGCAACTAACTCGAGTGGTTTAGGCTGATAACATTTCAACATCCGTATTGCATGCACTCTGAATCTCTGATGGTAAAGTGTTGGTAGCTCGATGTAGCTCATTTTCCACATCGTGTTGATGCACTATATATGTAGGTATTGTCCTCGTGCACTTGCATGTTAGTTTTTTCCACCTGAATGGGACTAGGAGCAAGTAACCATAGGGGTGGTATGGGTTAAACTTGTTTGAAGTTTCGTGCTTTTTGTCCACAGTTTTAGGTGACGTTGCCTCCAATGGTGGTTGTCACGTTGTTGTTTTCTGATTCATTGGTGGCTATTCCTTGAAGGACATAATGGTCGTCCCTTTCAATCAGGGTTATCATTTGTTTGTGGGCCACTTTTATGAGTCTCACCATGCGAAAATCATCCTTCGCGTGCTCCCGGATTGTTAACACGCGAGCCTGTTTGTTTGGACTTCTCAAAAAAGTAACTTTTATTTTTTCCTTATTTTAAAAGTACTTTTTATAAAAGTTAAAGCTATTTATATTTTTATCAAAATATTTAGTTTTTGAAAAAAATATTTGGCTTTTGACTTCTGCTTTTCTTATAAGTTAAAATTTTTAGTTTTTGAAAAAAGTAAGTTTTTGACTTTTTTTGTGATTTCTCCTTTTTTTAAAAGCAGACATCCAAATGAACTAAAAACGAGAAGTGCTTTATTTCTTAAAAAAAAGCAGCTTTAAAGAAGAAAAAAGCTCATCCAAACTAATTGGTTGATTGTTTGTTGAGATATATAGTCTCACGTTGGTCGTATGGGCAACTAATGTGAAGTTTATAAGGCTTTGGGCACTCCCACCCATTGAGCTAGCTTTTGGGGTGGTGTATCCCAAGGTTCTTTACATTGTTTGACAAAGCTGGGATTCAACTACCAACAGTACTGTAGAATGATTACCTTTAGGGTTTTATAAGAGTTATGTTGTAGGAAAAGTGATTGTGTTATGTTACAGAGATTCGTTTTGCGTGCCGAAGTTTTTTTTTTGCTGCGGGCCATACAAAATATTGTGAGTGTAGGAAAATTTTTATGGTCATATTAAATGATAGATGATAAACCCTTACCTTCAATAATTAACCTTCTTTCTTAGAAATAATATAATGGTGCAAGCTGGAAATGGCTTGTTAAACTTAATGTTTTAGTTGTTTGGCCCTGTTTTTTTTGGCGTATTGCCCTCCATTTACACCAAAAAGATAGGGCGAAATGAAAAAGAATTTCATAAAAAAAAAAAAAAAAAATCAGTGGATTATAAAACATGTTAAAGTATGAGAAAAAAAAAATTCCTCAAAATAAGGAACAAACTTTTGGTGAATTGCATAACTAGGCCAAGTGAAATTATAATTATTGTAACTACCAAAAAAAATTTATAATTTTTGTGCACAGATAGACCACTTGTTTAACGTACACAAGTCAAACACATTAGTACTCATTTAACAACTTTAGAACTAAAATGGAAATTATAATTAGTAAGGCATAAGAAAGGAATATAATAAGAGGTGGAATTTAGCAAAGGAATAATTCATAGAAAAGATTTAAAGTTTGCATATGTAAAATAGAGTAGAGAATGGCGAACGAACGAACGGCACAAGAGAGAGCAGAGAATGGCGAACAAACGGTGGAACATACAGAAACCATAGTCAGCAAGCTAATCAATCGAAGAAGACAACTGGCAGCATCGTGGATGGTGGAAATATTTCAGTGCTAACAGAACTCAGTACATCATTAATTAAATATGACAAAAAATAATATTTTGAGTAGAGTTTATCTTCTCGCTTTCTTATAAAGAAAATTAATTGATTTGTATAAAATTCAAGGTGAACCTATTTTAATCCGAGACAAATGTGAGTTTTATTTAAATTTGTGAGGAATCAATATTCTAATTAAATGAGTATATTTTTTTTATGGAGAGAGATTATTTGACTTCAGAGTAAGACTTATAAGTCTTACTCCTCATCCTAACCCTTGATTTCCTTCCATCCAATGGTTATAGTTTAAGAAGTTATATTAATTAATTAATTAATTATTAATTACATTATAAATGACAACAGTTGATTTTTGTCCATCAACGACAAAGACGAGGAGAGGAGTACTCTGGAATCAAAAGAATCCTAAAAAACAGAGACCATATTTTTTGGTTAACGATTTAAAAAAGAGTTTACTCTAATATTTTTATACTACTCCCATCTGTACACAAAAAGCGGTCGTGTATGGTGGTAACCAGTAACCGCAAGCTTAGAGTTAATGCTATTAATGATAAGGGCCGCAAGCAAATGGCAATTTCTCGTAACAGCCATGCAAATATTTCAAAAGTGGCGCCCCCTAGTATTAATGTTCATAAAACGGTGGGGACAACTACACAATCTTCGGTATCCAAATTTACCAAATACTTAATGATAATAATAATGAAACCCAACCTCTCACCCAATTGACGAGACGGGGGAGAATTAACGAGTACACATCAGTCTGGTGAGAGTCTTGACATGGGACAAATCTTACACACTACTGTAGCACCGAGTGCTCAGTAATACTTCCATTCAAGTTTTGACAAGTGTATTATTTTTCCATGTCATCTTTCTTACATGGCACTAAAATTTTGGTGGTTCTTTTAATGTAACTCCCGCCACTCTTTTCCCCTGATATGCTATCTTTCAGCTATTTTCATTCTAATTTGTATGGGGAAACCATTCCAATGCAGTCCTTCGTGAGCAGGTTGTAGCAAATCTCTGTGGGTGTTGGCTGTTCATAAGCAGTCGCTCCATCCACATATCTTGTTATTGCATTTGGTCCTTTTGCTTCACCCTTCCATCTTCTTTGTCTGTTGATTCTCACCCACTGGAGATTGATGCAGGGAACTCAAATTCTCAACCAAATGGAAGTTCAGGTGTGTAAAGTATTAACATATAAGAACATTAGACTATTATTGAAACATGGAAACAAGTATGTTTTTTTTTGGCTTTATGGTTCCTGTTGCCAATTTTTAAAGGGTTCCTAAAGTTCTGTTAAACATCCAAAGAATTAGAGAATTTTTTGGCTTTATAGTTCATGTTCCACTGTCCTTTTTTTTAATATTTGATTTTTATTTTTGGTTATTTGAGTTGCAGTTGTCATCTAGTGAAGTTAGTGAAGTTAGTGAAGTGAGTATTTCAGAAAGTGAACATGTTGATGAACAAACAGAGATGCCATTGATTGTGACAAGAGAAAAAAATGGATATGAGCCAAAAATTGGAATGATATTTTCATCTGAAGATGAAGCTTATAAGTTCTATAATGAATATGCTAAATTGACTGGCTTCACTGTGAGAAAAGCACAGTATCGAAGATTAGCAGATGGGACCATAAGCCAAAGAATATTTGTTTGTGGAAGAGAAGGATATAGAAGGTTGAGGGATCCTTCACACGTGAAGAAAGTAAAGAGGAGAGAAACAAGAACGGGCTGTCTAGCTATGATATGCTTTAAAATTGAGAGGGGTAATTGGATTGTTTATAAATTCATTCCCGATCATAATCATGATCTTGTGAAATCATGTGCGCGAACTATGCTAAGATCCCAAAGACATGTTGATGAAGCTCATGCTAACATGATTGAAGATATGGATAATGCTGGCATAAAACCATGTGGTATGTATTCATATTTTGTTGAAGTTGCCGGAGGAGCCCAAAATGTTGGATTTTTAAAACATGATTGTGATAATTTTTTACAAAGTAAAAGGAGCAACACTCTTGAAGCAGGAGATGCACAAAGTGTTATTAACCATTTCAAAAAATTACAAGCAAATGATCCATCCTTTTTCTACACAATGCAAGTTGATCGTGAAAATCGTATGACTAATTTTTTTTGGAGAGATGGCATATCAAGGACAGATTATAGTCACTTTGGAGATGTGGTCATTTTTGACACAACCTACCGAACAAACAAGTATAATATGGCTTGTGCACCTTTCATAGGGGTAAATCATCATAAACAAAGTGTTCTGTTTGGTTGTGCTTTCTTGTTAGATGAGACAACAGAGTCATTCATTTGGCTTTTTGAATCTTTTTTGGAAGCAATGGGTGGACTGCAACCTAAAACGATTTTTACTGATCAATGTCAAGCAATGGCCAATGCTATTAAGAGAATTCTTCCTGAAGCTCAACATCGACTTTGTTTGTGGCATATTAGCCAAAATGCTGCTAAGCATCTTTCATATTATTTGAGACAACCTGACTTTAAGGTTCTATTTAATAGGTGTCTTTACAATTGTGAATCTGAGCAAGAGTTTGAAGAAGTGTGGGCACGTTTACTCACTAAAGTAGACATTTCAAAATGTTCATGGTTGAAAAAATTGTATGAGTTACGGGAAACTTGGTGTCCAGGATTTAGTAAGAATTATTTTTCAGCTGGCATGTTATCAACACAAAGAAGTGAGAGTATGAATAATATTTTTCGTACTGTAACTTGTAAAACAATGTCTCTTTCTCAATTTGTGCTTCGTTATGAAAAGGTTTTAGAGCGTCGACGTTGGTCAGAGTTACAAAAAGACTTTGAATGCAATCAATCTGCACCTCCTCAGGTAAAAAAACTTGCAGGTATGGCCGAACAAGCTGCACAAGTCTTTACTCATGTTATTTTTGAAGAATTCTTTGAAGAGCTATGTGAATCTTTATCTGTGGCCATTGAAAAAACCAATGAAAATGGTACTTGCTTTGGTTACAAGTTGGTTAAATCTGGAGATGAAAAACAATATTTTGTGACATTTGAATCTGCAAATTGCTTGGTTGAATGTAGTTGTAAGAAGTTTCAATCGGTTGGTCTCTTATGTCTTCATGCATTGAAGGTACTTAACTTTCACAATATTTTTCATATACCTTCTCAATATATCTTAAAGAGGTGGACAAAAGATGCGAAAGATGGTTTTAATGTAAGTGATAGCATTCCACCCCAAGCTTGTGAGGTTTCAGCACAAAGAATTAATCTACGCATGAGCCAAATAATGAGGAAAGCCATTTATTTTGCAACCAAGTAATCTACGCATGAATAATATAATTTGGATTTTTCACTTTTTTTAATTTTATAGAATCATATGTTTATTGTGATTTTTAATTTTTTTTTTATATAGGTAAAGCTACAAGTACAAATGCCAAAGATCTTAGCTCATCTTCAACACCTCCCCCAGCTTTTGGTTGTCCATATATCCCTCAAGTGGCAAATGCTAATACTTTTCCAACATTTTATTTTCCATGTATCTCTCAAGTACCATATACACAGGTATTATTATATTATAATTTTCTAAATATATTCTTACTTAAAATTAGATTTTTCACTTTTCTTTATTGTGTCGAACAGCAATTTTTTGGAAGTAACATAGGGTCAGACAAGCCATGATGTTGGAAGATAAATTTCTCCCTGCAAATTCACAGATTCATCATTTTGACCACTGCCATTTTTGTTGATAAGATCCTGCACACTCATTTATAACAGATCCATTTTCACCACTGTAAAAAACCACAATCTATGCAGTCTTGTTGCTAGTGCTGTTGTTGTTCTTATTGGCGCTGGAGTTTTTTGTTGTTGCTGGTGGTGCCTTTTTTGTTACTGGTAGTGGAGCTATTTTTTGTTGCTAGTGCAGTCTTGTTGCTAGTGCTGTTGCTGTTCTTGTTGGCGCTGGAGTTTTTTGTTGTTGCTGGTGGTGCCTTTTTTGTTAAGGAGAAAGTCTACATTTCTGTATATAGAACTGTTGTTGACCAGAGTTCTTAAAGTTAACTTGTGTATTTGGTATAAATAGTTCATATTGCAGAAATTTAACACAAATATATATATATATATATATATATATATATATATATATATATATATATAGATATTTTGGAGCTGATTTTGGATTGATTTTGTGCAAAGTCATCTTTCATACTTTTACAGGACATGTTTCAAGTAATCTCAAAAGGAAAAGAAGGAAAGAAATAAATTAGAGCATTAAAATAAATAGCAAATAAGATTTGGAATTGATACTCAATCAAATTGTAACTTGATATTGAACTGGACAATTACAAATGACATGATAATCCAAAAAGACTAAAAAGAAGAAAGATAAAACTACTTGACATATAGCTACTATCAAGTGGATTTTTTTTCTTCACATAATTCATTTACATTAGGATCGTTCTAGCAACTTATATTCATAAATTCTATTTCCTGCCGACCACAGCTCTCCATTTGATCCACAACTTTCCATTTGATCTGAAGAGACTTGGAAGCCTCAACAAACTTGTCAGTCTCCATAAAAATCCTTTTGCTCTGTGACACCTTCTTGTAAAGATTCAACCATGTCTCTTTAAGTCCGGATTTGTACCAAAACATCAGCTTCATCTAGTCCAACTTTGATCTTATAAAACTTTTGCTGCTTCTGTTATGAAATTAAAGTTGATTAAATAAAATTCAGCAACCAGAATTTAATGTGAAAGTAAATGATAAGCCAGAATAAATCTTTATGTCACATAAGCATGGTCAAGAAAGCATTTGACACCCATCACAGCAAATTAAATCCTCCATCTCCACAGAAAAATTTGTTTAAGAATTGACTTAACAAAGGGAACATATTCGGACTACCAGTGAAACAGAATCACACTGATTCATCTACATATCTCACAATTCAAAGCCATCACTAATTCATCCTATGGCACAAATAGCTGGCTTGCCAAATTGTATCAAATAGTGAAATTCAAATTAGGATATAAGTGTAAAACCCATCCCGTAAAAACATAAACAGCTCCCCACATGCAGCTTCATGGTTTTGATTCTACTTACGGTTTCAACATTTAGAGGGGAAAAAAAGTACAAGGATTGACCAACTATTTTATCATGTAGCCGAGCTATACTATAGTCTGTCTTGATTCCTTTTTATAAAATTTTCATGACAGCCATATAAGTCAAAACAATTCACTAAACAAAAAAATACATATTATTCCAAGATTTCAACGCAGAATGAACAATCATTTGTGTCATACACTAACACATACCACTACATGGTTATCACTACTGCCTACAGGTGAATATGAGCAAAATCAATGATACCCATCAAGGGATGAACGGAAAACTGCAAGAAAATCTTAAAAAGGAGTTTAATTTCATTAGTTACATTTGGATTCAGAAAACATACCCCATATGCAACCAGTATCTGAAATACCCTCAAAAACTCTAGTTAGATCTGCTAGGCGTGTATTTGAAGAAGACGAACCCTGATTCCAGCAAAGGAAAATTAGTGGGCAATACTGAAAATTTCTAAAAAAAACAAAAATCAAAAATCAAAATAATGAGAAAGTAGGGAACGTCCGCCTGGGATAAAAATAACCATTTAAAAGTAAAATAAAAATTAGGGATAAAAATTATCAGTGTAGATCGAGATCTTCCTACCAACGTAGATCGAGATTTTCAAGCAGAGCCTCCTAGCGAAGATGGATTTTCCGACGAGCCTGTGAAGATCGGACTTGCTAAGGTGGAAGATGGCAACGAAAAGCTGCACCCGAGAGTCATGGAAAAGGGATGAAGGGAAAAATAACATTAAAAGAACCACCAAAATTTTAGTGCCATGTAAGAAAGATGACATGGAAAAATAATACACTTGTCAAAACTTGAATGGAAGTATTACTGAGCACTCGGTGCTACAGTAGTGTGTAAGATTTGTCCATAAGATTTGTCCCTTGACATGGTGGAAGTTTGTTATTAAATGCAAGCCACAAGCCCACAAGAAAGCAATGATTCATTAAGGTCCCTTCCTCTTCCCCTTATTTGGTTTTCAATTTTCATTCTTGTTGGTTATTTTCTCTACTTCACTACATACAATTTTTGTAACGGGAAAATGTTTCGGCAATTAATGTAGATAAGTTATCTGCATTTATTTCCAAAACGACGTCGTTTTCATATTGAAATTTTAAAAAAGTATAAATATAAAGACTATTATAACTCCGAAATAAATTAAAATTACAAAAATACCATGATTTCTGTCCCAAAACGGCGTCTATTGAACGTATTGCTTTTTTTTTTAAACCGTTGTAAATGTATTATTGCGTAGATGTTTGCATTCCTTTCAGTTTTCTCATTTATGATTGATGTTATATACTCCCAGGCCACGTTTTTCTAATAGCTTGCTTCTCATTACCTTCATCCAAGCACATTTTTTCAGACAATTATTCTTGTTCTAAACCTTTCCCCCTTAAAATATAAACCTATATTGTATAGGTTGCAAACTAGGTAGGAGCTTCTTCTGAAGAGAGGTGATTTATTTTCCATATAATTAATCATATTCTTTTGTCGCTTTTATTTGGCTGGAATGTAATTCATTGCATTTCTTTTCAGTAAGATCTTTTTCATACCTGGTAATAAGATGTGAAATGTATTTAGTTACATAGTAATTCTTACTAATAAGATGGGTAGCATCAACGCAATTGAATAAGTGAGAAAATAGAGATTTTTAAATACTCCATTCCTGAAGTTCAAATTTTATTGTCTGGATTTGGGTATTGTTGATTGGAGAAGTATTTGTATAGAATGTCTTTTTCTTTTTCATGGCATTATAATATTTTCTGTTGAACTGTTGACCTTTATTACCCTATGGCTTTTTACATAACCATCTTTTTTTCGTTAAAGGAAGGGCTAATGCCCAGAAACATGAAACAAAAAAATTACAGTCCCAACGCCACGGCTCTTACCAGATACCCTGCCGGAGCTTATTGTATTGTATTTGGAAGAGTGGAAGCTGGGAGTACTGACTATGACAAGGTTGTTCTTCCTGTGATTCGTAGACATTGGCTGTGCCATTGATGGAGCTTGTCCCAGATTCTTTCTATTAGCGTAGCGTATAAATTCTTGGTTGCAAACCCACGTTGCATCCTAGCATCACGTATATTGTTGGAAAATAATCTTTGGAGATGTAAACTCATTGTCAAGATATTGGTCCAAATTCTTCCAGGCAATTCATGACAGTAGCAACCGCAGTCATATAAGAATTCTCTTCGATAACACTAATCTACGCAATTGTATTCACTTTGCCAATAAATTGAATGACAGCTTTGGTAGGTAAAGTCAATAACTGTTTCCTGGGAAAAAAGTTGAGCACTTACTATTATGAGCATACAGACTATTCAAGAAAATTAAGAAATTTATAAAATAATGACAAAATAGAACTTACAAATACTGTAGACAAAATTGAAGAGAGTAGCTGTAACATAGCCTTTTTATCTATCCGAAAAATCCATTTTAATTCATAACGTGATCTTTTACATCCAATTAAATTTACATGTCATTATGAATTTATGACGACAATTTCAGGATTGTAAAGGCAATTTATACACTCCCAGAACTAGATGTCTCAAACTCTCATACATGGATGTAATATAAATTTCTTACATATACTGGCTCACATTCACATACAAATTTTCTGTTCTTTCTCTATAAAACCGGGAGCACCATTGGTTTATTAAGATTAAACGACCATTCATTACTTCGTACTATCTTACGCCATTAAAAATTTGCAAACAAAATTACAGCATTAATACCAAATACCAGGATTTAAGATTTATATCAACATAACTTCATAACTCCAAATTGCAGCATCAAAGACGAAAATCATCCTGATGATAAAAAGTGGTATTCCACTGACCTGGGATTTAGTAACGCCTAACAAATGAGTTGAGATAGTCCTACAATCCACATATCACAGTACAATAGATGACCGGAGAAACCTTTTTGCCAGCATAGGCTTCATATAGCCATTGCTCTGCTTCAAAAATCTTGGCGAAAGTTTTCATCTTTACATGTAAGATGTATATCAGTTACATAGTCATTGGTATGTAAAATGATACACAAAACAAAAGCTCGTGGGCTCGCCCGTTAATAAAAATAACGGAATTTTGAGGGTATGTTTTTCTACTGATATATTTTTCCTTTTTCAAAAAAATATAAAAATGATAAGGAAACCAGTACTACAAAAAGGAAGCTCACATTATCTATCACTCACAGGTTACAATGAATTTGTTGCAATAAAAAACAGAACTCGAAAATCAGAACGACATTAATCATAATGTTGCCGAAATTAAAAAAATGAGTAAATAAGTAACTACTAGATCCGGCTCATGACAGAAGCCGATAGAAGGACTGAAGTTTCCCTCAACAACCTATCATACAAGCATGTACATTTTGAGTAAATACCAAAAAGCAAAATAAATACCAAATATCCAAATACCTTTTTCAAAACATATTTATTGAAGAACTCCACGACGCAATCTCTGCCAATAAACATCCCCAAAAATTGGAATTAATACTACTTCAATTACTTTAAATTTACAACGACTACAAAATAGAAACAGAAAATATCAACCATTCCTTTAAATTAATGTCCATATATGAATCACCGACTATCATTAATTTAATGTTGCCTATTTTTATGGGAGAGTTTTTTGCTGATTACGGGAAAAATCATTCCTCCCTTTGCCACTGATACAAAAACAATGCCACTGATACAAAACGAGAGAGAGAGAGAGAGAGAGAGAGAGAGAGGAGATACAAAAAAATGAGAAGAAAAATTTGTATTAATAACGAATAAATAATTTCTACCCAACTGCAGAAATACATGCAGGACCCATCACAAATTAGAGAGGAAAAAAAAGAGATGAAAATTTGTGTGCAAAAAGGGTTGTTTTTCTCCTTATACTATTCTCCTATTATTTACGGTAGAAAAACATATCAATAGAAAAGCAGTTAGCTGCCGGTAGGTGTCGATACCGAAAATGGTATAATGGTATAACGGTGTAGCGGTATTGCAGCTACGACTTGGGAGTGGTGTCCGCTACAGCCAATGTCTCGCGTAACGTGCCACCGCTACCCGCTACTGTAGCGGTTCAGCTGAGCGCCTTTTTTTTTTAAACTGATGAGCCCACAAGCTTTTGTTTCCTGGAATCGAACTTAGGTACTGCGAGAATAACCAAATGGATATATATATTTTTTTTTTCACATTTGAAAAAGAAATTTCAACATAAAATTCTTCCAAACATGAAAAAAGAAAGCACCCATTTTAGACTTAGTTGATATAGGACTTGACCTCTTATTTCTTAATTTTAAGAATAAGAGTCTTATCCTCCTTATCAATCATCTGTTAAGATAATCTTGTCTTTATCAGTTAAGGGATTCATGGTATCCATAATTTTGTTAAGCGTGAATCCCACTTTATTTTTTTTATTTTTCCAATGGAAACCAGATCATATTTGGGTTATGTGGGCAACAGGGGACAAAATATCTCCAGGAGAATCGATTATCCCAAAAACAAAACCCTTGCTGCTTAATATAGACTGATAGATGATATACCTCAATTGATCGGAGATGGAGTAAATCACGAGATGTATCCTCGGCGACCAGTGTTGTGATGCGTTGCAGAGCAATAGATAGATAATGAAGAATAAGAAAAAAAAGCAGAACGAAAAGGAGCACATCACACACACCAGAGGGAGATCCCGGGCAATTCCCATGCGATCTCCCCCAAAACCAAAAAACATTCTTCTTTTATTGAACTTTTTCGACCTGCCATGCAAGCGCACCTGTCATGGCAAAGGTCAGTTGACAAAATTCACAAATTGAGTACCACTTCGCGTATTGCAAACCTTCATCCTCAAATCTTCTACTACATTCCACAGAATATTTCCCCCTCAAAACTTCACAGCATTAAATAAATTCACAACAAGAAGCTAGGTTCGGTGTAGAAGAACGCAACAACGCTTCCACAATTTCTCACCATCCATGCAATATCTTAGGAAACGCAGCCACACTAGACAGGGAATCGTTTGTTCTCGTGAACTGCGCTTTGTTCACCGATCCTCCATAGAACCTGCAAAATGAATGCCTCAGGAGCCTTGACCAAACGATTTTTCTACGAAAGTGATTCCAAAAGGTAGACGAACACGAAGATTACATCTCGAAGCAGTAGATCTCAGTCACCAGGCTTCAGATCCCATTGAAACCTAGATGGAATAACAAGCACGGATTAAAAAATAGAATATTCTCAAAATTTATCTAACCTGCGAGAAGCAAAACAAGAATTGAAAGGTAACCATACCCTCCAAAAAGCAACATCGGTTTGTAGATCGGAAACCGGTCGATACGGATATGGCCACGAAAAGCCACACCGGCACAGAGCAAGAACGAGATCTTCATCAATAGGAGAAAATTAGAAGGAACAATGAAGGCGGTGAACGAAAGAATACGTAAAACACTACCTTTCTTATATAAAGTAGAATGAACAGTCAAGAATATTTCTTCGACGGATGAGATTGCATGATGCGGAACGTTTGGTGAGGTCCTTTATTGCTGAGGTGGTTTTTTATTTTAGGAAATAAATAATGGAGTTTACTAATCCGATGGTATATTCGCTGGAAACAGTTAAATACGTTAGCCCTGGATAAGTTAGGAAATTTTTTGTATAATTTTAAAGGATGTAAAGTTGTGTCATTTTAAGATAAAAAAAGAGATAGATAAAGGAAGAGAAAGAGTTGATGAAAAAATAAATGTGTGGGTCTCACCTCTTTGTGAGAGTGAAAGAATATAAATTATGTCATTTATAAATTATGTAAAGATAACAATCAAATTGTTTCCATGCAAGATTCAATGGGTAAAGCATTTATGGACAAGGCATGTGAATAAAGAGAAGACTTTTATTTCTTTATTGGATGATGGATAAAAAAAAGAGTTTAGTTGCTTAGTTAGTTAATGTATTTGTGGCTGTTGTAGCTTAGTTAGTTTAGTGTGTGTAACTTTTAATATGTTTAGTTTTAAATTTTTGAGTAGTTTTCAACTTGTTGTAGTGAGCTTGAATCCTATTTTTTTTTTTTTTGTCATGAATCAGTGTTGTCTTCTTAAAATCAATGAAAATTTGTTCTTTAAAAAAAAGAAAAAAAGAAAAGAAAAAAAGAGTGACTAGAGAGTTAAGATGGTCCTATATTGCTGAGTGTGAACTGTGAACTATGAGAATGAGCAACCTCTTAAGTTTGGGGTAGCACAATAATAAGAAGTACCAGGTATTAATTTTTCTGAGACTTAAATTGTTTATTTGATAGTCGTCAGGTATTATTATTATTTTTTTTTATTATTATTATTATTTTTTGCCCCTATCCCCAATCCTTCTATGCACATATCGGCTGGCACAAATAAAAAAAAAAATTCTTTGATTAGAGCAATGCTTTGTGAGCAGAGAGCCAATTTTCAATGGTGAAATCCTAGCTGCACCTATGAGATTATCCAATAGCTTGTAATAACTTTTCTATAGCATTGATGTGACTCCTCTGCATAAGTCCTATATTTCACCTTCTTTTTTTTTGGTATAAATTTCACCTATTTTACCCAATACAAAAGAGTAGTCTTCCTTTTCTCTTTCCACACTCTCATTTTTGCTAAAACATCTTTCTTCTTCTTTATTCTTCATTTTGATTTTGTGTTTCAAATACGTGTTCTCATTCAACATCATTTCTTCTTCCTAATTCTTATCCATTCAGCCAAGGCCTTCACCACTATTAGAGTTTGAGCGTGTATCAGGTTTGGTTTATAAATTGTATTTCTTATTTCTTTATTTATTTTTTTTATTTTTTTCAAACCCTCATCTTTCTCTCACCACTATCCTCGCCATACTCAACATGTGATTCCGATTTCATTTGAGCCATACCCATGTATCCTTTGGTGTTCTTGAGATTAGGCTAGGGGTCTGAGTTGAGAATTTGGGTGTTCTGATTTATTTTTATTTTTTTTAAAAAAATGACTTAACATGATTTTGCTTCTAATTGTAATCTTTTGACCCTGTTACTATTATTCCATTGCGTTAAACAAACTCTCATTTTGAATTGTTATAATTTTTTTTTTTTATTGTTTGGGTTTGAGCATACCCACCATCTCCTATTGCTTTAGTGAGCAGAGAGGGGGTACGTGCACAGGCATTGTGCAATCCAATCCAATATTCTCTGTATAAGTTTCATTGTTTTGTATTACTTGTGTAATGGTTGTTCTAATTGGATTGATGTCAAACTTATAATTATTTGGCTGGGATGTAAGATAGTTGATGTATTAAATTTCTTGTTCTACATAGTGTCAACTCTATCTTCGCTTTACGTGACATGTTGTGAGAAATGAAAATAACAATATTGCAAAGAAATGCAGATAGGTGCATGTGAAATGTTTCATCTCAATATATATATATATATATATATATATATATATATATATATATATATATTAGCTTATATGAGTGGTATGTCTAATTTTCTGAATATGATATTTTTGATTAAATTACTGTCATTTATAGGTGTTTGTTCCTCGGCTGATGATTAAAAAAATTCTGAGTTGTAAATTGCTTCTTATATTCCGTAATTTTTGATACTGAAATTTGTGGATAATAATTTATTTGCTTTATTTTATTGCTGATTCCTTTTGATATTTCTGAGTTGCTTGTATTTATTAACAGACCCATTTTCTTTCAATTTTCTCACCGATTCATATTTCAGTACAACAGCAACCTAATCTCTTGTTGGTTCCCAGGTTCTTTCGATTTTCATTTATTTCATGCCTGAGTTATTGAAAATGATAAAAAAAAATTCAATTTTTTTTGAACTTGAACAATAACAATTCTTTGATTTATCTATACATGTGACAACCATTATCATTAGTTCTCACTGTGTTGATCTTAAAGATCTTATTAACTCTATGTCTATTTCATTCTTAGTTGATTAATTAGCCATGCATCACCTATGTTACACTCCATGAGAGCAGTCCTTACATTGTTCAGCTTAGTTCATGTTATATGAGTGAATAAAAACCTTGGTGAGGATTTGGACCCAAACACATATACTTTCTTGTTGAGTGGTCACTCTATTTTGTTGGGCAAAAAAATTAAAATAATACAATTTATTAAAAAAAATTCGCATTTAATGTTGTTTTTCACAAAATGACAGATGTAATGCTGCATGTGACGCCCCTTTTGGGCATCACATGTGACGCCTCAATGGGGCGTCTCCCATGACGCCCCTTTGAGGCGTCACATCTGATGCCCAAAAGGGGCGTCACATGCAGCAGCTATATATACCCCATATCCCTTTCATAATCCCCACTCATTCACATATCTCTGACCTCTCTCTAACCTCTCTCTACCGACGATTCCTAGCGAAGCTCTGCCGACTTAGAGGTAAGTTCCTAATACCTTTAATCTATATGTTTAAATTACGGTGGTAGTTAGTAATGCATGTTAGGATTGATCGTATATTAGAGACTGAGAACATTAGGATAGTCAATTAGAAACTTTATGCAATGCCATGAATGTTGTTATTATTATTAATATTTAATTATGTTACGTAGTTATTATTATTAATATTTAGTTATGCATTACGATTTTACGTAGTTATTATTATTATTTAATTATGCGTTATGATTTTACGTAGTTATTATTATTAATATTTAATTATGCATTACGATTTAGCGTAGCAATTAGTGACATAGAAAATAGTAATAAGTATTCTGTAAGAATTATATTAATCTTGTCCAATGTTTTTTAATTATTTAATTACAAATAAACGATTGTACCATGTATTAACATTATTTAACTGTTTTCGATAGCGGTAATAAAAATGACGCATATGCTTAAAATATCTGATAACAAATTATTTCATCGCTTAAATAAATTGTAAATAAAATGGGCCATTACATGTGATTAATTTAAATGTTATTTTATATTATATAGTTTAGGGTAATGGCTGAGTCATCATCATCATCTGGTTCTGCTTCGGATGTAGAGCCCATCGATCCAAGCATGTATATAATACCTGGGCCATACAGATGGGAGGTCCTACGTAAGAGGACGCAAAAGGGTCATATTTCACAGCGGGTGTGGAATACCGAGCATGTCAGAAGAATAAAGACGAGGCGTGGGAAGCCGTCTGGGGGGCCACCTACAGGCGCTATCCCAGAGGTCGTCGCGGATTACTTGACGCAGGCAGGATTCATACATGTCGCCCGGATGCGCCACATTCAGGTATGCATTTTACATTGCTTTGTATTTATGTTATTATTCAATATCATTCGTTAACACGATCTAATTGCATAATGCTGTAATTGCATAATTTATCACAGATTGATGCACCTTTGATTAGTGCTCTGGTCGAGAGGTGAAGACCAGAGACACACACTTTTCATATGACTCAAGGTGAGATGACGATCACCTTGCAAGATGTGGCGGGCATCTTGGGGTTGCCTACTGATGGGGAAGTCGTCATGGGATCCACTTCTGAGAATTGGCCCGCTGTTTGTGGGGCGGTATTTGGCGTTGTGCCACAGCCAAATGAGTTCCATAACTCTGGTGACTTGCGAATATCATACTTAGATCGGTCATATACCCGGTGGACTGATCATGAAGGTAATCATGATCAGGAGATTTACTTTACAAAGGCGCATATCGCAAGGATGCTGGGTACGTGGCTGTTGGCGGATAAGTCTGGAGGCAGCAATTTTGGTTGTCGGCTAGTCCCGCTGCTTGGGGGAGGATTTGATGATATCGGCCGATATAGCTGGGGATCTGCGGTTCTGTCACACCTGTTCAGGAATTTGTGTGAATTGACAGATGCCGAGCGTACTGACATGGGCGGTTGTCATGTTCTCCTTCAAATCTGGGCATGGATACGATTCCCACCCATTGCTCCGCCGCTTCCTCCTCATCCAGAGCCGGGCACGCATTATGGTTGCCGGTATGCATAGTTAAACTATATATATACTTTTTCATTATGATTGCTGATGTATGTTTCTGATGACAGGTTTAATGCAATGGCAAGATTTAAACCTCATGAGGTGACTCATTATCGGGCTACCTTGGATTCACTCTGTAGAGATGAGGTAAGGTGGTCTATACTTATTGTGTTATTATTTTATCATGCATGTATAATTATTTCAAACTCATTAAATTCAAATTTCATTTTGTGTTTAGGTGGTTTGGCTACCATATATTGACTATGAGTGGCTGGACGTTACGGAACATGAGAAGTATCTCTGGCTTGCCATTACTCCCATTATTTATTTCCACACTGTTGAGGCATGTCAGCCAGATAGATGCTTGCGGCAGTTTGGATTGGATCAACCCATCCCCGATCCTAGCAGAAAGTTGAGAGGAATACACGATCATACTCTACGGGGGAAGGTTGAAGAGAATTGGAGGCGAAAACTTAGCGGACATATAGCTAGATGGCAGGCCAGGACAAATCATATTGTTGTGCCTCCTCCATTATTTGGGTTGATGTCACCTAATCATGCATACATGGAGTGGTACAGAGGGAGGGGAAAGAGATACATCTCACGTAGGGCAGCAAAGTTGGGACGGATGGTGAGATTCTAAAATTTTAGCACACATTTATATTTAAACACCACTTATGACATGACTAACACATTTTGTATTACAGATTGATGGGCTAGAGATGTTGTATCATGCATCATCTGCGGAGGAGTTTTCTCGGGTCGGCATTGAGTTTATTCATGCTGAGATTGGCAAGCTCATTGGTATATTTCGTGAGAATGCACGAGTTGATGAGCCTGGACCTGAGGCACCAGCCGTACAGACACAGCCAGATCCGCAGTTGTCTTTGGATGTTCCTCGTAACCGAGTTGAGGGTCGAGGATTAGGACGTACACGTGAGCGAGTTGCTGCTGAGCATGTCCCGATTATTGCACCGAGACCAGTGGTCGAGACTCAGGGATGGTTCAGACCTCCAGTCATTGGGAGTACTTACGGGTCACAGCCGATTTATCATCCCGGGTCGCAGTATGAGGCAGGTCCTAGTCAGGTGGCCTCTGAGCACCCATACATGGAATCACAGGAGCCAGTTTTCCAGGCTAGTCCGATGGCTATGGCCGGAGGCGATCCGGCATCCTCGCAGCCTGATTTCCAGCCGTATTCACAGGGACTTGATGCCGATTTCCCGCAGTGGACTGAGGAGGAGACATTGGAGTTGTATCGATCAGTAGGCCTTACGACAGAGAGCCATGACAGTGCAGGACCCAGTGGACACGGACCAGCAGATGATTTTATGCAAGCGGCGATGGATGACTTCCACACTCCACCACCACAGGTTCAGGCACATGTACCGCAGGGGGACCCAGTATGGGACAGACGTATACTACCAGATAGAGATGCACGACATAGGCCATGGCCACCGTGGTCGTAGTTATTTTGTTATTTTTTATTAGTTTAGACTTCCTCAGATTGTTATTTTATGGACTGTACACTGTACATTGTTATATTATTTTGACTATTACGCCTCATTTATTATGTGTGTTTTGTTGATCGTCATTGGAGTTATATTTATGCCACCGTATCTAAGCAAGACCATTAGTTAATAGGGTTTACAAGAGTAACGAATTTGATCACCCAAAAGTTACTACAATATTAAAATCATACATACGTAAAGGAAATGGACCAACGTAGCTTACATTACAAGTTAAGACATAAAATAAACAAGTAGAAAATACAATTACTAAGACTTTCAGTCGTTCCTCCCACGATCTGGACATCCTCGACGATTATGGCCGCGCTCTTTGCAAATACCACACCTGATACGGCTTTGACTTGTCTCGACTTCGTCCATCTCGTTGCGGATGCGAGTTGACTTTGGACGACCTTTTGCACGCAGCATATTTTTGTCAGGAATAATCTTTGGACCACTTAACTGTGGTATTGCCTCCTCGTTTCCGATTGGCTCCCATGGAAAAGAATAAGCCTCAACCAAGTTTTTAGTCAAGAAGACGTCATCTATGTACGTGAACGGACTCTGCCTTACACTGATAGCAGCTGCAGCAGCGTGACTACACGGGTACTTGAAGGCCTTAAACTTCCCACACTGACAGATTCTCTGTGGGAGATTGACAGAATATGAACGTTCCCAACCTGCGTCAACCTCAAATACAGTATGTTCAACATTATATGCACGAACATGGAGGCCGGTTGCATCTACCTGGTTCTTCTTGACCAATTCAACAACATTCTTGCAGTGACGATGAGCTGATTCAAGTTGTGCAACGGCTTTTGTACCTCTCTCAACAAAATAATGGACCAATCTGCTATATGTGTGCTTTACCAATGCGGTTATGGGCATATTTCTGGCCCCCTTCAAAACCCTGTTGACAGATTCAGCCAAATTCGTTGTCATATGACCGTACCTCCGTCCTTCAATATCGTAGGCACGCGACCACTTTTCCTTAGGGATTGCGTCAATCCAAGCAGCAATTTGAGGACTACTTTCACGGAAACTTGCAAGATTCCTCTCAAAATCAACCACGGCGGGAGTATAACCTGCACACATTGGACATGTTTGAATTAAACATAAATTATCAATCATAATGGAAATAAAAAATTACGCATTCTCTCAATGAGTATACCTAAATTCTTTAACATCCGTTTCAAACCTTCATTCCGAAACTTTTGATTGAAATTACTTGCAATATGACGAATACAGAAGACGTGATATGCATTTGGCGGCAGCCAATTAGGGTTATTTTCCACAGCAGATATTATGCTTCGGTGTCGATCGGATATCAAACATATATTTGACATGGTAGTAACATGAGCACGAATATTAACAAGAAAATAATCCCATGCTTCCAAGGTTTCACCTTCAACAATGGCAAAAGCGATCGGTAAACATTCATCGTTGCCATCTTGGGCTGTGGCCACCAATAATTTTCCTTTGTACTTTCCATATAAATGTGTTCCATCAATTTGAATAACAGGTTTAGCAAATTTGAACGCCTCACAACACTGTCTAAACGTCCAAAATATACGGTGAAAAACTTTTTTTCCACTAACTAAGCTCTGCTCGGCATAAAGATCATTTGTTTGTATATGATAAAATGAACCTGGAGAAAAGCGAAGCATGTATTCGCACCACCTTGGCAGAAAAGCATACGATTCCTCCCAATCACCGTACAAAATTGCCATCGCTTTCTGCTTCGCATACCACGCCTTTCTGTAAGAAACTTTAAAGCCATATTTAGCCGTTATCCTTTCTTGCACCAAAGAGATTGACACAGATGGTTCTTCCTTAATCATCCCTGCGATGAAGATGACGTAGACTCAATTTAATCATTACGTAAACGTTGACATGTTAGTGAAATAAATGAAAACATACCTATGACGAGTTCTGCAATTACGTCCGCATCTAACTGTCTATGTCCTTGAGAAATGTGCTCATTCAAACAATTGTGTTTTCCACCCCATCTCGTGATCTTCCAATTTACACCGAACACCGGTTTGATCGCCCTGACGCGCCACGGGCAACCTTGATTATACAAACAACATTTCATGGTCAACTTTGCAGGCGTGCTCTCAATTACGATTGCTTCTTGATGCTCCCTAATGAGGTGGTGCTTAAGTGCCATTTGAACATCTTTTTTTGTTGGAAATTCTTGATTGACAAATAACGCATCACCCAGTTGCCACGGACCTTGAATTGAACCCGATCCTGAAACCGTACCATCAGTGCATGATTCTTGTTCGCTCCGATAACTCCAATCAATGTACGAATAATGCGGAATTCCTTCCCAAAAAGGAATAACAGCTTCGTCACCTGCACCTGCGGATTATAGGTTTTAAAAACAAAATTCTAAATTCAGGTATTAAACCAATATTCTATTCAGCTATTTATAATTAATTTCAATTACCTTCATGGGGAATACCTAACGGGGCAGACGCAACGTCAATCAACTGCGGCATTTGCGCAGCGACTGGTTCATGGAATATTGGGATATGAGACGCAGCCATTTCACGAGGTTCATCTCCTTCTGAAGCACTTGCATCATCCGCCAAAAGACGTTCTTCCATTGCCATATTTTCATCGTCGTCGTCATCGTCTTCGTCATCCATTACCCAAGTCGGATCATTTTCATCTCCCTCAGAAAAGTTACCAACTGAAGACGCATGAGCGGGAGGCGAAGCTGGAAGACGGGGAGAATTTAAATCAACTGACCTCACCGGTAAGGAAAAATTCTCGGTTGCAGCGATGTCCACATACAACTCCAGAAAATCTATCCTTGATTGCTTGAAAAATTCTTCCATTGTCATCTCCACGTCTTCATCGTCAACAACTTTCCAACTAATGTATCTATCACCTTGCCATACCCTTGTCGTGATCTGAGTGATACATTGGTTGTCTTGAAGACTTAACTTCTGCCGAATTCTCTCATGCAGTTCGCCAATGCTTGCGTTGCGTTGGATACGTGTCGGCCTTTTTTCACCTTCAAATATGACACCTCGTCGACCTTCAACCATCCTACCATTGTAATATAACACAACACGAACAGAATCAGAATTTGAGCTCATATTTAAATATAATAACAACTAAAATTCAAATACAAAATTAAAGATAAAAGAATTTGAGTGAAGAAGAGATCAAGAAGAGTGAGAGAAGAGGTGTAAAATTGAATGGAGGGGGTGGGGGTATAAATAGGTTGCTGCATGTGACGCCTCAATGGGGCCTCCCATGAAGGGGAAGACGCCCCTTTGAGGCGTCACATGTGACGCCCAAAAGAGGCGTCACATGCAGCATTAGATATGTCATTTTGTGCAAAACAACATTAAACATTTTTTTGCCTACATTAAATGCGATTAGTGTGTTTATTTTTTTTTTCAAATTAAATTGTATTATTTTAATTTTGGACTTCCTGCTATGCTATCCGTACGCGTCTTGAAACACAAAAGCACAAAATGGAATATTTGTTTACCCGGGAAACTTCCACTATTTCTGGTACCAAACTTAGCGTATTATGTTTCCAAATGTTGCTTTCCCACGAAACTGAGAAAGATAATCCGTGTACCAAACAGGGCCATTTTATTTGAATTTTTTTATTATTTGGTCCGCCATGATAAAAGTATACTTATTTGCCAGTTTCATTTTATTTGTCAACTCTTAAATTATATCATTCTAAAAAGAAAGTATTATTATTTTTCTAAGATGTTTTGGCCCCACATGTTAGCAAAAACATGAATAGAACATTTATAAAAAATAAAATAAAAAAATGAATAGAACAAAATAATAGAAGCATGTATGTAATATATTTTGAATGTATGAATAATATGTTTCCTGTAAAAAAAATTGTTATTAACATTCCTCTAATCATAATTCTCCAATGATTTCCTCCTAATACAATATGAAAAAATCTTAACTCCAAAAGATTTCATATCTAATTATAAAATATATTAATAGGTATTTATAATCAAAATATGTATGAAGAGATTTGTCGATTTATTATATGAGTGACCATATTATTATTAAAAAATAATCAACATCAACATCAACAACATCAACATCACCTTTTATCCACGATGTGAC
>JAVKPL010000438.1:0-14758 GCA_032173675.1 Gastrolobium villosum
ATGAACATTATTTGAATTTCAACTAATTAAATCAATTTTTGTTATTTTAAAGGATTTGTTGGAAAAAGAGGATCCAGAGGAAGATTAGATAAAGATGAAGACAACAACCAGAGGAATGAGGATCAATAAGATTTGATCTTATCAAGTTGTTGGAAGAGGGAGCTTAAGCCCCCAATGGAGGCTTAAGCCCCCTAAAAGCACATTCAGGTCCTGCCTTTGGGCGCTTAAGCGCCCTCCATCGCGCTTAAGCGCCCTAGGAACGCATTCAGTCTCTGCCTCTGCGCGCTTAAGCGTCCTACAGCGCGCTTAAGCGTGCCACAAACAATAATTTCCAGCACGAGGAGCGCGCTTAAGCGCCCTCCAGCGCGCTTAAGCGCGCAACATGAAGAAAGGCCTACTGCCTTAGGCGGCTTAAGCGCCCAAGGAATATAATTTGTTCCAAATTGGCATATTCTACAAAAGCTGCGAACTTTACACCTTTAAAAAGGCACCTAAGGGTCAGAATTATTCACTACTTCACACTGAAAAACACCTTTAGATCCTTGGAGTCTTAGATACATGTTCGGAAGCGGCGGAGACGGATCGGAGTCAGTTCATCACTGGAGCTATTGAAGATTCACCAATCACCAATGGAGTTTGGGGAAACTTTTATAGTTACTTTTATGTTTGATTTTGCCATGTCTGGCTAGTTTCTCTGTAGTTAGGGGATG
The DNA here is from genome assembly GCA_032173675.1 of Gastrolobium villosum. Lineage (NCBI taxonomy): Eukaryota > Viridiplantae > Streptophyta > Magnoliopsida > Fabales > Fabaceae > Gastrolobium > Gastrolobium villosum. Next base: position 711 of record JAVKPL010000438.1, read on the forward strand.
ATGGAACCTGATTAAATCATTATGTTATGGATTAATTGTTATGAATTCTTCTCTTTTTATATTTGAATAAATTCATCTGTGTTCAATGCTTTCTATGACTTTGCTCCTTACGGAATGACCCTTGGGGATTGTATGGCAACAGGAATGTTGGTGCATGAACCTCTATTTAATGAATTTATCATAATCCTTGTGATCTAGGAATAGGGATAGGAATACACACGAGGTAATTATGCAATCCTATGATCCTCAATTTTAATGCATGTCTTCTTGGGGAATAATCGGGGAACTAGAGTTCTTCCAAGATTACATAGGTTTAGGGTAACAAGGAATTGAGCCCTAATTAACATAGATAGAATCGATTGGCAATACATTAAGAGCAGGTTCTTAATAAGTTAATTCATAACATATTGAGGAGGTCAGGAGAAGTCAGAACCCTAACTACGTTTATTTTCTTAGTTAATTCTATCATCTATTTTCCGTTATTTCTTTACATTCAGAACCTTAATTACATGTTATCAACTTTTTCAACATACAAACTACGTTACCTTCCTTTTTATTAGTCCAACTAAATTAGCAATAGCGAATCGGTGCTTGAGTTTAATCCTCGTGGGAACGATATCTTACTTATTCACTTTATTACTTGTACGATCGGTGCACTTGCCGAAAGTAGCAACAATGACATTTTGGCAAAATTTACTATTGGCGTGGCAGTCTGGTAATTTTTTTTGTCCAAACGTGACACTTTGGTCACTGTCCGCAGATTACTGTCTCTGCCTTAAATGCTCTAGATAGATCACTAGATACCAGTACTGATTTCAGAGTCAAGTACGATAATCCAAATTGTACAGTTAATAGAGTAAACCAGCACAGTGAAACAAAGAAATTGAGCACCTTCCAACTATCTTAAATAGGAAGAATTCAATACAAGTATTTGGGATAATGCTCACAAGTTGAGTTAATTACTGAGCCAATAATAAACAGAGTATTTCACGTTACAATGGTTATCATCAGTTGTCAAAACAAAAATAATCAGTAGCGGTATTTGGTGGAGTAATCTTTGGGAGAAATGACAAGACCACGTCCTTTCCTTGCACCTCGGAAGACAGTTTCAACAATGTCAATGAACTCTTGCTTGTCCTTGAGAGCCCAATTAATCTTATTGTTGTTTTCGGTGCCAAGATTCATCATAATATGCTTGTTCCTGAAGAAGAACATAACGGTGCATGGGTCATACAACTCGTACATGGGGTTGAAATCGGGCACTTCAGTGGTGTCGACAAGGTAAATCACTGCAAATTTTTTGATGGTCTCAGCAACCGATGCCAGTACTTCATCCATCTGATTTAAAGCCAAATTAATCAGACAATTAGATTATTAAATAAATAAAAGTACAAGGTAGATGAAAAGGTAAGTTTTGTTTGTCTTGTCTACCTTATTTGAGATAAAAGGCTCCGATCAGCAAATTTGATATATGATATATAATAGGAACAAGTTATATTTACAATTTTTTTTTTACAAACTTTTACAAATTATATTATATTCTATCGGGAGAATACTAACTTTTGCAAACTACACTATGTTCTTCCGGGAGAATATAGTGTAATTTGTAAAAAAATTCTAAAAAATTTGTAAACGGATCCTGTCCATATATAATATCCTTCCTTCAAAAGATATAGAGATATAAATGGAATGATTTTCGGGCAAAAAAATCAATTTATTGTTTTTTTAATAAAAAATTACGAAAAAGTAGTGGTTTTAAACTTAATTACGAAAATATAGCAGTCAAACACGCCCCACGCGGGCGTGACTAGTTGGAGAGACACACACGTCCAATTTGGGCGTGACCGATATGTGTCTACACGCCCCATCGGGGCATGTTTCACCAGGTGCTGCTACGTGGCACAAAAATCAACAATTGGACCATAAAACTTTGAAAGTCCATAACTTTTGACTTGGGTGTCTAAATTAGTTAATTTTTTTTTATTCCACATAACTTTTTGAAATCTACGTAATGACACCTTATTTGACATATTTTGTCTCTCACAAAAAAATTGAATTTACAATAATGATACCATAAGAACGTTTAAACACAAATTAATAAGCAAAAAATCACTGTTATGATTAGAAACATTCATAGTAAAGATCCTTATGATTTTGGTAAAAATACATCAAAACGACATAGTGATTTTTAATCATAATAGTGGTTTTCTGTTTATTAATTTAGGTTTAAACGTTCTTACGGTATCATTGTTGTAAACAATTTTTTTTATGAGAGACAAAATATGTCAAATGAGATGTCATTACGTAGATCTCGAAAAATTACGTGGAATCAAAAAAAATATTACCTAATTCGAACACCTGAGTCAAAAGTTATGGACTTCCAAAATTTTATGATCAAACTGTTATTTTTGTGCCACGTGGCAGCACCTGGTAAACACACCCCAATGGGGCGTGTCTCTCTCCTCGATCACACCCAAATTGGGCGTGTCTCTCTCCTCGGTCATGCCCAAATGGGGTGTGTCTCACGCTTAGGACACGCCCCACATGGGCGTGTCTCTCTCAATTGGAACACGCCCCATGTGAGCGTGTTTGACTGCTATAATTTAATAATTAATTTCAAAAGGATTACTTTTTCATAATTTTTTTATTAAAAAAGCAATAAATTAATTTTTTCGCCATGATTCCGTTCAAGTTAAATAATTATAGGGTTTTATAATTCTCATTCAACATGAGAATTACAATTTTCCTACACACCCTTCGATTTCCGTGCTGACATGGATCGTACATATAATTTTTTCTAACACATGGGTCTCACATGCTTTTTATCTCTATAACATAAGATTTTAATTCTCCCTCAACATGAGAATTATAAGACCCATAATTATATATATATAGAGAGAGAGAGAGATAGAAAGAGAGAGATGAGATAGATATATAGAGATACCTCCATGCATATGTCATCCCAATCATGGCCAAAGCGTATTACGACAACTCGTTCTTCCGCGGAGAGAATGGCCTGATCCACGGCCCAACTAGAATGCAAGTGTGGTAGCAAGTACGACATTGATTGATCTTCTTCTTCTTCTTTATTCTCCACTCCTTATACCACCTTTTTTTTATATCTCTCTCTATTCTCTAATGACAATATATATGAAGGCGTCCACGGAATTGTCTAGAAACTTCCACGAAATTGTCTAGAAACTTCCACGGAATTGTCAAGAAACTGCCACTACCCTCGCTCATCTTAAAAATAGGCTTCCTTATTAAAACACAAAAAATAAAAAATAAAAATTGGATTCCTTATTATCAGCTTCCACAAAACGCATCCCCTCACGTGTAATTTCAAAAACACAACCAAGAATAAAAAAATAATTCAATATTAAATTATAAGCCAAGTAATTTCATTATATTTTTATAGTTTAAAAGTTTTAATGAGATTTTTATGCTTTTAAATAAGGGGAAGGATATTGTGACAACCAAGTTATGTTACTACCAAGTGACTACCAATCAATCTTACTGTTAGATCAATTATCTTGAGCCAACGGTTATATTTATTTTCATCTTTGTATGTCATGATTTCCCAAATTTAATACTTTATATTTATTTTCCCTTTTGTATGATTATGATTATCCATATTTAATGCTTTCCCTTTAAATATGAGGAATCATGACCATACAAAGATGAAAATAGATTTAACCGTTGGGAAATAAAACTGTTCGCGTGGCATTTAGGTAAAAAAGTTGGTGAACTATGGCATTTTGGTAACTGTTCCAAAAATTTCACGCCATTTTACGCTAATTGCTGATGTTTTAATTATTGTTAACAAGATATAGATTCGAATCCTTATAGTTTCCATGCAATTCTCCACCCAAGGGTTGAAAGTTGTCAAGATATAGTTTTTTCATTAATATTTTGTCATAAAAATTAAGAGAAAATATGGGGAAAGATATTGTAACAACTAAGTAACTAAGTTGTGTTACTAATAATAAATCTCACCGTTAAATTGATTATGTTGATCCAATGGTTATATTTATTTCCATTTTTGTATAGTTATGATTCCTCATATTTAAAGTGAAAGTATTAAATATGGGAAATCATAACCATACAAAGGTGGAAATAAATATAAAGTATTAAATTTGGGAAATCATGATTACAAAGATGAAAATAAATATTTGTCTTTAAACTTATTTTATCATAACATTGTATCCTTTTAACTGAAACAACAATATTTAATCAATTATCTGTTTATTTATCAGAATTTACTTTTTTTTAAGGATATTGTAACAACCAATTAGTGTTATTATCAATATTACTACCAATCAATTTCACCGATATATTGATTATATGGATTCAAAGGTTATATTTATTTTTATCTTTGTAGGGTTATGATTTCTCATATATGGAAATCATAACCATACAAAGGTGTAAATAAATATGATTTCCCATATTTAATACTTTATATTTTTTTTTCACATTTTGATTTCCCATATTTAAAGTTATTATATTAAATATGAGGAATTATAACCATACAAAGATGGAAATAAATATAACCGTTTGATCAATATAATCGATCTAATGATAAAATTGATTGATAGTAACACTAATTGGTTGTTATAATATCCTACCCCATTTTTTAATCAGAAAAATATTTATTATTTTAAAAAATAATTTTGTGTCATCTTAGAAACAGTATCTTAGTATATATTTATTGCCATCTTATATTCTCTCACCTTGAGAAAAAATTAGAGAGAAAGAGAGAAAAAAATACTATGGAGGAGAGAAGATATAAAAAGCTGCTAATGAATATGTATCAAAACAATGTTGTTTCACTCAAAATAACACAAAGTTATGTCTTTTAAAATAATAAATATTTTTTTCCTTTTTTAATTAGTTAAATGTTATAGTGAAACAATGTATTTTACTCAAAAAGACACATAGGTATGTCCTTTAAAAAAGATAAATACTTTTTTCTAAAAATAAATTAGATCGTAAAACATGTTTTTTATAAAATGATTAAAAAAATTGGGGAACAATATTTGTCATATTAAATGATATAATTTGATGTTATCTTAAGTGAAACAATCATATTTGAGTATAAATGGTTATTTTTTAAATTCACTCTCCTCAACAATACTCTTCTTTTATAACACCTCACAATTCTAAAATAAGTAATTAAAGTGTTAAGTGAGAAATTAAGTGAAGGATTAGTGAAAATCCCAAAGATTAGGCCAAAATACAAAGAAAGGGCAAAACGGTAATTAGCCAACAAGCAACCCTAGGAAGGTAAAAAATTGAGCAGGAGATCTCAGATGATAAAAATAAGCCTGGAAATGGATTCAGAACGAAAAATTGAGTGGATAGGCAAGTTTCAGAAAAATCAGTGAATAGTGTTTTTCGCGGGTAAAAATACCGCAGTCAGATTGCACCGTAAAACGTGCAAGTGGAATTTTGAGCTCTAGGTTTCAAATATTGATTTTAAATGGTCCATAGAAATAGGAAATATGATATCTGATAAAATTTGAGGAATTTAAGTCAATTTGTGGAAGTTTGTCAACGGAGCGCGCTGTACCTTAAAGCAGTGTTTTTCCGAACAACCGGAATGCTCCAAATTTTTATCTGAAAGAGTAAAATTAAAGGATTTTGTTAAGATGAAAAATTATAATTTCTCATTAGGTTTTTAAATTGTGAATTTTAGTGATGATCGGAGGGAAATTCGGATGAGTTTTAAATCACGTGGGATCTGGTACCCACTTTAATTCAAATAAACACTTACATGTTACTGTTCATCTTCATTTCCTCCGTGTTTCTCCTCCCCCAACAGCGCCCAACAGCCCTTGTGCCACCATTTTTGCACCATTTGCTCCTTTCTCACAAACCAACCAATTCTCAACCAAATTCAACAAAGTTTGTGTTGAATCTTGATGGAAAACACCTCCTAAACCCATTGGTAGCCTTGTTTAGCCTTGAAATTGATTGTGTGAGGAGATCCATGCCTATTTTGGTGCGGTTTTCAAGGGATAAAAGGGTGATCATGATGCTTTCAAATGCTCCAATGGTGGAGTATGCTTAGGTGGAGCCATATACCATGCAATTGGGTGAGTTATTTCAACATTTCATTGGTTGAATTTTGAGTTTTGATTATTGACCCTAAAGAGGGATTTTGTGATATGTGGTGTTAGAGAGCTCAAATGGAAAATGTCTATTAGATGATAATGTCTTAGAATGATGTATTAATGCTAGAAATGAAATGAAAATTTTAAGCGAAAAAAATGGATTTTTAACTTAGAAAAAAAAAATGGGTTCATGAAATGGAATTTTTGAGTTTTGTGTAATGTGTGGTATAGTGAATTGTAGTGTGATTATATGATGTTAGGAAGTGATTATGTGAGTTGTGGGCCATAGGAATTGAGTGGAAATCCTTGGTTTGGACTAACCAAGATTAGGCCATTTATGTACAATTGAGCAAATTGATGTTTTAGAACACTTTGGTGTTGTGTTGTGTGATGGAAAAGTCATTAGATGGGTTGTGTGGTGATTGGCATGTGGAAGAATCAATGTAAAAATGATAAGTGTTGAAAGTGGCAAAATGTGCCTAAAGTGTAATAATTCGCAAAACGTTGCGAAAAAGTCGTAAAACCGTAAAACGGCGATTGAACTAGCCTTTGGGTAACCTAAGTAAGTGAAATAAAATGAGAAAGAAAATTTAGAAAAATAAAACCTAAAATAACCCTATGATGGCCGAACCTTAGAGGGAGAGAAGAGGAATTTGACGTTTTCGCGTTTTGACGTACTGTGACTGAAACTGACGGCTGTGCATGGTTGTACAGGTTGCCGTACGTGGATATAGACTTGGAACAGTGGAATAGTGGATTGCCCTTGGTGCTGGATCAAGTGGATTGAGGTAAGTAATGTGGTTTACATATGGTATGTTGAAATTCATGAGTGGATTCAAAGTTCTAAGTGCGTGGAATGGTCCTCTGTGTAGGCGTTCCCTGTGAATCAAGCTGCAAGTGGAGTTCTGCGGAGCTCAGTGAAAGGAAAAAGAAAGGTAACCTCTTGGTACTGGGGCTTGTTCCCCTTTTGTGTTCCACCTTGCTAGTTGATGGCAACGGTAGGAAGTGTGTATGAGTAGTGTAGAACAGCATGAGCATGCATTTGCATTATCACAGTGGGTACTTATGTACCAGATCTCTGGCCAGTAGATATTTTTAGCCTTCGAGCAAGTGTTTCCGGACTGCCACTGGATAGGTCTCCGAGAGGGAGTTCCAGTTGACCCAGGGTCGTGGTGTGTTATCCGGATAGGAGCACACTAGGTTGTCTCGGGTGTATATGGTTGGAAGGGGTACCTTGGTGGGTTGTTCTATGAACACGCCAGGGGTAGTACCCATAGGCGTATAGCCGAGGACATGGCGTGGTATTGGTAGCTACCATCCCGCATGTCGTAGTTGTTCTGATATATTCCCCCTTTCTCTAAATCCCTTGCTTTATCCCGTTTTATAACAATGGTGTTGTTTTTATGCTATTGATATACATCGAAGTGAACCATTGGGCGGAGTTTTCTCCAGAACCTCTTGGTTACTGAGATATATCCATATATCTCACCCCATCTCGGGGCATTATTTCAGGGTGTACCAGTGGATATGGAGCAGCGAGCAAGAAGCCCGCATGATGACGAGTGGAGCAGTGGTGTAGAGTTTATCTATCATGTCATTTTAGTTTATGGATTTATTTGGCAAATGAAGTGTAATATGTAAATAATTGTAGTTTAAAGTTAAAGTTGCAAATGTAAATGTAATCCAATGTTGTAAATGTACCATGGATGTATGTAATATGATGGAAGGGCTTTAGGCCTATTATAGGTTTACGATTATCCGTATTATGTTTTATGCATGAAATTGAAAGTAAACTGTTTATGTTTTAAGTGTATACTGGACTGGGTTGTAAGTGCCCCAAGGCGTTGTTGGACCTTGTGTATGCCACCCATTGGATTTTGCTGGATTTCAGGTGTATTAATGGTGTTAAACAGGTTATGCAAATTTGGGGATTCTTGGAAATACAAAGGAAACTGGCAAATTTTCTGTAGAATTGGCAGTTTTTGGGTGAACTTTGGAAGAGCGTATCTCTCTCCAAAGTGGTCCGATTGGGACGTGCCATACGCCATTTTGAAGCTTAAGATGTCCCCTACGTTGTGTCAAAAGCCTAGGTTCATTGGTGGTGTGCGAAGCCTATGGGGGCTGTTGTCACGAACTGTCCTGTTCTGTCCTGTTTTGGTTGGCAGATTTGAGGTAGTTTTGAGAAATTAATTCCCGCTTCGTTACTTGGTCAAATTAAGCGTACGATATATCAAATCGAAGTTTGAGGTGTCTAGTTTATGGTGTAAAAGTTTGAGAGGCGGTGTCCTTGTGGTTAGGTGCAGTTTATTCTGTGCAGTTTGGACGTTTTAGGCTGTTTTGGAGTTGGTTGGCAATGTTGTTTGTCCAACTTCAAACGGCGATAACCGGAGCTCACGAGCTCGGAATCGAGTGTGTGATAGCTTGATAGAAATGTAAGTGAATAAGGAAAAAAGACAACCTGGAGTTTAAGTTTGGATTTTTATTTTGTGTTTGTAGAAAAATAGATTGGCAAATCCTGTTAAGTGGTAAAAACGTAAAAAGTGAGGAATTGGCTAAGTGGGTTTATGGGAACCCCTTAGTATCTTGTATGTGATAAAGTAAAGTGTAAAAATAGTTAAGAAAGTCTTCCGCTAGTGTTTCAGTTACGGTCACAGCTTTTTATTATTACGCTTTTTATACTTTTACTGTTCGCGTAATAATCAGAAAAAGTTTATTCTCATTTTTATAAATGAACTGCTGTGATTGTAACTGCGCTTAATATCATAATTAATGTTAACAATACCGGTACGTAACGGGCTGTTACACCTTTCTCTCTCAATCATCAAATATGCACCAAAATATGATCATTTTACACATATGATAAAATTATATTTGCTTAAATGACAAATCTTTGCCTAAAAGAAAGTGAAAAAAAAAATTGATGTATTTTTTTGGCTACTTATTTATTTTTTAACCTTTCTTGTCTTCTTTTATGCACGATTGATTATTAAACATTTCTCATAGTACGTCCTTAATACATTTAATTTTGTTTATCACATAAAATAAAAATTAAATTAAAAACACCATGAGAAAATTAAGGTATATATACAAATACAATATGAAAAAGTTGCATTTTGTTTCTTTCAATTTGTGTTTGTTTGTCCTCTTTCCTTGAGAGAGAGAGAGAGAGAAGAGTGTAAGTAGTGGTAGCAGCAAAATGCTGAGAAAACTGCTTCACCAATCTTCCACATTTCATCGTTCCATAGCCAATGCATACTTGGCAGCTGCACCATGCTATTGCTCGAGGCTTTCTTCTTCTTCTTCTTCTTCTTCACCTGACACACCACCTTCCGTGGACGAGGGCACTGCAATCTCCATCGACCGCTCTGGCCTTTACAACCCACCTGGTACTTTCTTCAAATTTCCTTTCTTTTTTCGCTTCTTTTCCTCATTCTCTTTTTTGTTACGTCTCGCAAACCATCGACCAAATTTTTTTAAGGGTTTTTTTAGTCATTTTGTGTCTCTTTCTGTCACTTCTGCTATCTCTGTCTTTAAAAAATATTTCTTTTTGTCATGTATCTATTCTGCTATTTCCGCAACCGCAACCCACTATAGCACTATGGCATTTTTAGGGGTTGGCCACGACATACCGCAATCCGCATTTGATAACTTTATTGCAATCATTCATGAAGCATGTCAATGACAGAAGGATTATAATGTCTTATTTATGTGAACTTAGATGGTTGGTGTTTGGGTGATGTGTCTTTGGGAGAAAATGGGTCAGCCATAAAGAGTAAATCTAATTGAGTTGGGCCCGGGAGGAGGAACTCTTATGGCTGATCTTCTTCGTGTATGAAACCACAATTTTGATATGCATTTGTACTGGAGATTCTATTTAGATGTTTGGACCTTTTGTTTACGTTGTCAATCAAACATTAAAAAGGCAAAATATCGTTGTTATGATTAAACTGATTTTTTAAACTTTTTATAGGGTTCTTCAAAATTTAAGAACTTCATCGAGTCATTGCATGTACACCTGGTGGAGTGTAGTCCAGTACTACAGAAGCTTCAGCACCAGAAATTGAAATGCATCGATGAAGAGAAGACTGCTCAAGATGCTGATAAAAGAACTATAAGCTCTTTGGTTGGCACTCCTGTGTCATGGCATGCTACACTGGAGCAGGTTCCTTCAGGATGTATGTATCCCTTTCCCGATAAAAATAAGCTTTTGGACGTAATACATGGAGTGTAACTTGTTATATGAAAATCTAAGTTAGTTTTTCTATTATGAGTCAACATAAAATATCTTATTGTGCAATTTTTGTATGAGCTCTGATCAAATTCTTCTTTTGTTGTGCTGTAGTCCCGACAATTATCATTGCGCATGAGTTCTTTGATGCCCTACCGGTCCATCAATTTCAGGTGATTGAATGCTTGTGCTATTAAGATGAATTGAAACTAAGGACATCTATCAAGCTGCACAATTAACTAAAGAATTTGAAATTCTGCAAGAATTTTTGCTTTCAATGTGTCTTCCACAGTGTCTTGGCTATTTGTCCTTCAATATTCTTTCATCCTTTTTTTAATTTTTTTTCTTTGTGGTAATTTATATCTAGTTTTGCCTGTTGTCTTCATTTTATAGTTAGTCCATATATACGTTGTGCTAAACCTGTACATTATAATGTCAGTTTGTCTTAACTAAGCCTTTTCCATCGTATTGGTTGGCCTTCAAGGGGCTGAATAAAATATAAGAGATGTTGAATGCTTTGAGCCCAAATTTTTGCTTCACCTTGTGTCTAAGTGATTACAAATTTCCTGTAACTTCCTGCTTCAAAGAGCTTGGGCTTGGCAAAAAATCTGTTTTAGTTCCTTAATATCCAGTAGAGTAAGACATCTATGTCATACTCATATCTTTTATAATTATTGAAAAAAAAATAGAAATCCAACTTCCCGTTGTATTCCTACATTTTCTATATTGCTATTGGCATCACGTTACTGTGAAATGTATATACAGAAAGCATCTCGCGGCTGGTGTGAGAAAATGGTTGATGTGGCAGAAGATTCATCGTAAGTATTGTAATGTAATCTACTTGAAATTGTATTTCTGCTAGGTTTAGTGTATTCATACTTACATAAATTGGATAGGTTTCGTTTTGTTCTATCTCCACAGCCTACACCTGCAACTCTGTATCTATTGAAGCGGTGCAAGTGGGCTGTAACTGAGGAAATCGCACAACTTAATCAAATTGAAGTTTGCCCCGAAGCCATGGATTTGACTCAGACCATTGTTGAAAGAATAAGTTCTGATGATGGTGGAGCTCTAATCATTGACTATGGCTTGGATGGAGTAATCTCGGACAGTCTGCAGGTCTAGCATCTTTCCCTTTTTATTCTTGAAAGTATTATGTTATAAGCCAAATACAATGGACAAAAGTTTCAAGGAAAATGAAACAGAAATTGTATTGATTGAAGCTGAATCAATAATAACTCAGCCTATTCCAGTACATGATATTGACCCTACAATCTATATGACAGAAACTGAAATAATGGTGGGAAAAATAAAAGATAAAACGAAAAGATAATTTCTGAGTATTCGAGAGACTCAGAGCTCTCCCAGCCCAAGGCCCAACATAATTTTCCAAAATGCTCAGAATTCATTCCTATTCCTCTATTTAAGTAACCAACTTCCCTCCACCTTTAAACCTCTTAACAGAATATAGTTTACCAGTTTCGGGAACCTTCTCTATTAACAAACTTCTTGTTGACTCAGCACTTGGCTATATTCTCCTACATCTTCTTCTTTCCTACACCTTGTTTAGTCGAATCGTAACATAGTACTTTCTAGATTTTACTGTGTTCTGTCTCCCAAGTGTAATATCTTGTATCCTAATTGTCTTGTATTATACTATGATGGAAATATTAATATAAGCATAACACGTTAAGTTTCTAATTTAAATTGATAAGCATCAAGGGTTGGGAATAGAATCTGGATAAGAGCATTCTTAGTTTCTAATTTTTTTTACTGTTGTCTTAGCTTTGTGAATTTCTAACCAATGCTGCCACTGGAATCTATTGTCCTGTGCCATGGGGAACCATTAGATGTGTTGCTATAAATAATTGTCATCAACATGAACACCACCTTTATCCTAAACTAGTTGGGGTTGGTAGTCAATGAACCTTTCTTTTTATTGGTTATTGTTATGGATTCTTTTGTTGGTTACAGTACCATGCACAATCTAATGTTGGAGTAAATCTTTTAATTTGATGTGGTGGTTCATACATTATATCCAGATTGTCTTTCTTCCCAAAGCTTTTTGTTAATGGTTTATGAATTTACGCAGGCAATTCGGAAACACAAGTTCGTCAACCTTCTAGATGATCCCGGATCTGCTGATCTCAGTGCATATGTTGATTTTGCTTCCCTTAGACATTCTGCTGAGGAAGCTTCAGGTGCTTTTCCACATGCTAATAGTTGTAACACTGACAAATGGTATAATGATTAGAATTAGGCATCAAAAGCATATATATTTTGACAAAAACTAAAGATTAGTTTCCAACTGATTTAATATTTATGGAGGAGAAGTGTCAGTCCATGGGCCAATTACTCAATCTCAATTTCTTGGTTCCCTTGGAATAAATTTTCTTGTCCAAGCACTCGTTCAAAACTGCACAGACGAACAAGCTGAATCTTTGAGGACAGGATACTGGCGTCTTGTAGGTTGTAACACCCCGTTACCGGACCGGTGTGTTAACAACAAATATGATATTAAGCGCAGTTACAATCACAGTAATTGAGTTAATTAAATTACGGGCAACTTTTTTTTCCTTTTATCATATTCCTTTTCATAACAATAACCTTTTCCGTAATCAATTAAAACAACACTATAATTGTAAATGCAATTCGCGGAATCATTCAGTTTACTAACATCACTAATCTTTCTTTTCACTCAATTCGTTTAAGCTTATCATGTTACTCTCACTTCTTACCATGTTATAGTCCTTTACATTAGCTACGCGTGGTTTCAAACCGCGCACCATTTGGAGTTCTACACACCAAGTTAAGCCCCTTTCTTTTAGTCTAGAAAAACCTGAATTTTCAAAATTTACACTGTGGTAATCGATTACCAGGGAGTGGTAATCGATTACCACCAGTTAAAAATGAGGCAGTAGCCAATTCTTCATCCCCTGTTCTCTGGTAATCGATTACCAAAGTTGGGTAATCGATTACTCCACTTGGTAATCGATTACCAAGCCTCTGGTAGTCGATTACCAGGCAGACAGTAGCATTTATTTCGTCCCCTATTGCATGGTAATCGATTACCATGCTTGGGTAATCGATTACTATGCTGTAAAAATGACAGTAGACAGGTTTTTAAGTCCAAAAGGAGTTGTGTAATCCATTCCTAACACCTTAATACTCCACACAACACTTACACATACCCTAATGTAGGCTCTAGGCCCTTCCATCATGCATTTTCATACAAGAATACATCCATTACATAATCCTTGAGTTTATAGCCATTTTACAACAATAATGAGCCATTTACAACATCATGTATCAAGGCCTCAAATACAAGAAATGTGGCAATGGACAAGTCCCATGCTCACTCAAAATATACAATAGATACTAAAAGGCATACATATACATCAAATTTAAAGGACTTAACATGTAGTCATGAACATACAAAGGCATGGCATTTTCAACATGCACAAGTTCATGATCTAAATCCAAAGCATTAAACATATGCAAGGTGTGTCCCAATCAAATCCTTAACACACTGTGCCTCCAATATGCACCTCATGCTCTACTCCTCCAGGCTCAACCTAACCTGAAATGATGCCCCCAAACACGGGGTGAGATATACAAATATATCTCAGTAAACCAAGGGCCCTGGAGGCTTCTCCACCCCATGGCTCACTCAATGTGCAACAATGACATTTATGTAAAATGCATGA
>JAVKPL010000439.1:0-14866 GCA_032173675.1 Gastrolobium villosum
AGATTCTTGAGTTTCCACCACAGCGGGAGATAGAGTTCTCCATAGATTTGTTGCCTGGTGTGGGGCCTATTTCTTTAGCTCCATATCGGATGTCGCCAGCAGAGTTGGCTGAGTTGAAGAAGCATATTGAGGACCTTTCAGGGAAAGGCTTCATTCGACCGAGCGTGTCACCATGGGGAGCACCGGTCATTTTTGTGAAAAAGAAAGATGGGACTATGCGATTGTGCATCGATTACAGACAGTTGAACAAGTTGACGATCAAGAAGAAGTATCCCTTTCTATGGATTGATGATCTGTTGGACCAACTTAAGGGAGCTTGTGTATATTTGAAGATTGATCTCCGGTCCGGATACCATTAGATCCGGGTGAAGATGGAGGATGTCCCGAAGATCGTGTTTCGTTCGAGATACGGTCATTATGAGTACCCGGTGATTCCATTTGCACTCACCAATGCACCCGCAGTGTTCATGGACTACAAGAACAGGATTTTCCAGCCATACCTGGACCAATTTGTGATCGTCTTCATTGACGACATCTTGATTTATTCCAAGACGGAGGAGGAGCATACTGAGAGCACTTGAAGATTGTGTTGCAAGTGTTGAAGGAGAAAAAGCTTTATGCTAAGCCTTCAAAATGTGAGTTTTGGCTCAAGTCTGTGAAGTTTCTGGGTCATGTGATATCTGTAGAAGGAGTTGCAGTTGACCCGAACAAGATAGAGATCGTGCTTGATTGGGAGAGGCCCAAGACGGTTACCGAACTGAGGAGTTTTCTGGGTTTGACCATGGCATTTACCTCTTTTTTGGGGGTACACTTCTCGAGATGGAGACCGTACAAGTGGAAAATGAGCTTATGGAAAAGATTAAAGATGCGCTTGTGCAAAAAGAGTGCCTTGAGTATGTGAGGAATCAAGACGGTGTGTCTTGGAATGAGGATGGATTGTTGACCTTCCAGAAGGGGATTGTGGTTCCTCGAGGTCTCTTGACTGTTGAGATTATGGCAGAGGCTCATAAGGGCTAGTTTACTATCCACCCTGGTGCTACAAAGATGTATCAGGACTTGAAGC
This sequence comes from Gastrolobium villosum, assembly GCA_032173675.1. NCBI lineage: Eukaryota > Viridiplantae > Streptophyta > Magnoliopsida > Fabales > Fabaceae > Gastrolobium > Gastrolobium villosum. The sequence goes on from JAVKPL010000439.1 coordinate 1,064, forward strand.
AAAATTTCTGGTGGCCGGGCATGAAGAAAGATATAGTCGTGTATGTGTCCAAGTGCCTTATATGCCAGAAGGTGAAGATAGAAAACCAGAAACCGTCTGGTAAGCTTCAACCTCTTAAGATACCACGGTGGAAGTGGGAGAGCATTTCCATGGACTTCGTGGCGGGTTTGCCGAAGACTCAGGCTGGTTATGAATCTATTTGGGTCATTGTGGACAGATTGACCAAGTCTGCACATTTTCTTCCAGTGAAGGTGAGTTTCACTACAGAGTAGTTGGCCCGTCTATATGTTCGCGAGATCGTGAGGCTTCACGGGGTGTCCGAGAGTATCATCAGTGATAGGGACCCAAAGTTCACATCTCGGTTCTGGGAGGCGCTGCAGGAGGCTTTTGGTACGCAATTGAGACTGAGTACAGCCTATCACCCTCATACTGATAGACAGACTGAGCGGACCATCCAGACATTGAAGGACATGTTGTGGGCTTGCAGCTTGGAGTAGGGCTCGGCATGGGATAAGTACTTTCCACTGGTAGAATTATCATACAACAACAGTTTCCATGCTAGCCTGGGCATGGCACCCTACGAGGCGCTATATGGTACCTGCTGGTCTGAGGTTGGAGATAAAGAGTTATTTAGGTTGGACCTTGTCCAAGATACTACCCAGCAGATCCAGTTAATCCGTGAGAAGTTGAAGCAGGCGCAAAATTTCCAAAAGAGCTACTACGATGTAAAGCATCGTCCACTGGAGTTCAGTGAGGGTGAGCACGTGTTTGTGAGACTTTCATCTGTCACCGGCATTGGTCGGGCTCTCGGAGTGAGGAAGCTGAGCCCGCGATTTATTGGGCCATACCAGATCCTTGGTAGGGTAGGACTAGTTGCCTACCGGCTTGCCTTGCCTCAGAACTTGGCTAACATCCTCGACGTGTTTCACGTGTCTCAGCTTCAGAAGTACATAGCAGATCCTTCGCACGTGGTGCAATCGGATGATGTGGAGGTTCGGGAGAACCTAAAGACTCCCGTCAGACCACTCAAGATTCTCGATTGAGTCGAGAAGCAGTTGAGGACCACTCCGATGGTCAAAGTGCAGTGGACTGGACGTACCCCTGAGAAGTGCACTTGGGAGCGAGAGGACGAGCTTCTCCGTCAGTACCCTGAGTTTCGAGACAGGTATGTTTCTGATTTTGAGGACAAAATCCTTAAAAAGGTGGGGTGAATTTAAGAACCCGCATCGTTAGTTAAGGAGAGTAATTAATTAAATGTGATAATTAGGAAATAATTCCACAATTGACCCTAATAATTATTATGAGGCTTTAATAATTATAGTAAGTGAGTAATAATGCTGAAAGTCATTTTTCTGACGAAAAGTGCAGATACCGATTCTGCTACCCGGTATAAACACGCACCGGTGAAGTATCCCGGAAAATTATAATAAGTACATGATAATTACTAGAATATTATATAGGACTAGTAAAATGAGTTTCAGGTCAAAATAATGATAACTGGTGCCAGAACTGATACTGGCTATGGAAAAGGGCGTACCGGAAAGTGCTCCGAAAAAAAATATGACAAATCTTAGAAAAATGAGTAGGTTAAGATTCCAAATTTTGGGATTAAAATGCTAAGCGTAGCAATTAACGTTAATACTGTGTGTTTATGACTTAAACCACTATATATACATTAGTTAGCACTAAACCCTAGGTAGCATTTCAGCCTCTACGTGACTTGGTGGCTGACTTACACTTTAAACACTGTTCTATTGCTTCTTCATCCTTTGTGAGAGCATTTTATCACCTTTTCTTCCTCTTCTACCTTGAAAACACTAGAGTGTGTGCCTTGTGAGGATGAGGTCCAGCTTTTGCTGAGTTGAGGCTGCTGGTTGGGAGTGTTTTGAGGGCTAAACTTACTGTTTGGAGCTGACTTGGTGGTTTTGGGTTGAGAGAAGCCATGATCATAGCATTTTGAGTTCCAAGTGGTGACCTTTGGGGAGAAAGAGCCAACCTTTGTGGTGTTATTTTCGTGCACCTTGTTAAGGCAGATTATTGGAGCTGTTTGGTGAGTTCCAAGAGCCTTCTTGCTGAGTTTTAAGCTTGGGTAAGTGTTACCTACCTTTGATCATGAGTTTAATGGATTAAAGGTAGTGTCTTGGTATGTTAATGTTTAAAAATGACTAACCAACTAGTATATAAACGTAAATGGACTTAAAAATATGTGCTTGGACGTTGGAATGGATTAAAAATGGAACCTTGGTTGGATGTTTTCGCGAAATGCAGAAACTGCATTCTGTCGTGAAATATCCAGATATTTGTTGGAAATATCCAGATATTGATATCCGGATATGGGGTCTTGTGATATCCGGATATGCCCTCGACAAATATCCAGATATTCTATGTTTTTGATGAACAGTAAGGTACTGTTCATTCAGATGTGAGTCATGGGTTTGTGGACCCTAGTTTGATGAAGTGAGACTTCTGTAACTACTTAACTAAGTCAGAATCAAGGGATTAAGGGCTTGTGGCTTTGTGGGAAGCCTTAAGACGTAAGACGTAAAGGATATACGTAGTCTTTATGTGTATGCTTTTGAGCAATATTTATTGATATAATTATTGTTCTAAATCAGATTGTGATTCTGCTGTGTTTGGACCTTGAGTTGTGTGAACTCTTGGCATTGGATTGTTAGCTTGCAAGGTAAGCTTTCGTGTCCTCGGCTTAGCCATTGTTTGGTTCCACCATTTCCCATGGGGGGATGGTTTATATGCATAAAGTGTTTTCATGTACTGTTTATGAAATGCTAATGAGTTGTTAAGTGCAATTTCTTGTAATATGTATGTGGTGTTACGCCACAGGAGGCCAAGGGGTGGTCCTGTGAGCGAGTACAGCAATGGCTAGTACTGTGTGTGTTTAGATGGATTCCTGCACTTCTCTGATCAGTAGAATTGTAATAACACATATGACATGATTATTTGCTGCATTGCACTATTTTGGAAATTATATTGAATAAATGCTTTTGAACTTATATTGCACATGTAAGTGAGCTTGGGTGGAAGATCCTTGAGGACCCCTTGTCTTACTGAGATTTCTTGTTTAGAGATCTCACCCCACGTTTGGGGATGCTTATTTTAGGTTCAGATAATTTGGGGGCCGATGCCTCTGGCGGCAGGAGGCCGGAGCTTAGTTGATTATATACTTGTTGTATGCTGACATGACTGGATATTGGATGCTGTTTATGTTTTCTATCATTACTGTGTTATTTGAGTTGAGACTGTTGTCGGGGCTTTGTGGACTTATTTGGTGAGCATGGGGATTGTCCTTGCCACAATGACTTGTCTATATGTTTTCAGACTTTAGTTGTATAATGTATCAGGATATTGTCCGGACTACGTGTTGTAGATCCGTGACCTTAGATACTCACTTTATAGTTATATTATGAGGCATTTCAGTTAGTTGTCTTTGCAATTGTTGGGTGGTTTGCTGATGGTGGAGAATATAAGTTTAGCTGGGGAACATTCCTCTGTTCTTGCAGAACACAAATTCGTTACTCAGTTCCAACCCAAGTGCGCAAGTGCACGCATCAAGTAATAAAGGGAGTATTAGTGCCCAAATTATCGTTCCCACGAGGATAGAATTCTAATGATTGTCTTACACTATTTTGATAAAAGTGAAAATGAGAAGAAAAGTTAGTAAATGAACTGTCTGGTCAGACGCTCCTACTGTCTTGACAACGTTACTCAGGAATAGTAGTTCAATCTGGTGGCAAACAATTGCTCGCTGCGTTATGTATGTAATCCTTCCTTTTGAGAAGAAGGTGAGATAATAATCATGTGGAGTTTGTTAAGTATAATATTTACTAAAGTAAAACTACTAAAACTACTAAAAACAGAAGTAATTATAATCAAGAGAAAACAAGGTGGTGGCTTAAAACAGTTTAACAGAAGGAACGAATTCACTACTTCCCTCTTAAAGAGGTTTTTTTCTCTGCTCAAGACTTAGCACATTTTGGCTTTGTCCCAGTTTCTTTGCCTGCCAACTCTGATTCCTCAGCTCATGGTCTAGATGGTGCACAAGTTTCCATATTCCTATGGCTCCCTTGACTCCAACATGTACTTAGTTCATAACCTTAAAGTGGACGAGTTGGCCCCTTATTCCTAAGGTGACTAGTAGCATTTTTGCCATGACATCTACCTTCCCCCAATGGCTAAGCTGTCTGAAATTCCTTCCTTATGGAAGTTCCTTTCTCAGTATGTACCCAATTTCCATTGGCGCACAATGAATAGAGCTTACTTATCCAAAGAAATACAAAAAGCTTCGGTCAAGAGTTTTGAAAACAGTTCTTTAAGAGTTTCACAGTTTACCCGTTCCATAGATAGTTCAGCTCATGGCTGATATTTTAAACATAATTATTCTCAACTGAGATCACATAGACCCGAGATTCAGTCAAGAGATAACGAATGGAACGAAGAGAAAAACACTTATATTAATTTGAAAGTCAGTTACAAAAGAAACAGAAAATGGAGCAGATGGGTTTTGCTCGTGAGGAGTCTTAATGGTTGTTACAGAGAAAGAAGATGGGTTGTCACTTAACTACAATTACAACTCTTAAAATACTACTAATTTTACTAACTACTAATACTACAGGTGATCTCTTCCTTTCGGACTTCAAACCCTCCAGGAGTCGATGATGTTTTTGTGTGAAGGTTGTCCTATTTATAGCTGGAAGAGGAGTGGCAAGGTTGTAATTCCTTTGGAGCTGGTTGCATGTATGGGGGACGGGCCGATGGCAGCTGATTGTTAAGACTGTAGCAGATTGCAAGGTTGAGTGATGATTAGTCGTAGTTTGCAGAATGTCCCATGCCTTGCTTTCTTTTTCAACCAATGAGAACTCTTGATTCTCTGCTCTTCACGCTTCCAGCTCCTCAGTTGGTGCACCGCCTTTGCTTTTAAAAGACTTATACCTACGTTTCCTGCAAAGTGGACATGGGCATTAAATGAATGGAGCAGGTGCATTAAATGCGTCTCAGCCCGTTCCCCTTTTAATATATTTTAAAGGAATACGTTACCATCCGTTCCCTCACTGTGTTTTTGTCACAAATGTGTAAAACAAGTGATTTTTATGCTGAAGTTGCTCATCAGATGAGGAAACATGTGGTATTTTGCCATCAAAATGGGCTTAGAAGGGAACGAATTTACGTCCCATCAACAATTTTCATACAGGCAATGTTTTTATGAAAATGGATTAAGTAATTCAACTTGGTAATGATAATGACGTCATAATTGAAAAGAAAAAGATATTCCACAAATTTTAATTAAGCGTGGCTTAATACGATGACATGTTAACAAACCGGGTTAACACGGGGTGTTACAACATTCCTACTGTATAACGAGCTCAGGAAATATATTACATTGGAGCTACGTGGAGAGGGTTATTCAGGTAACCTCTTGGTACTGGGGCTTGATCCCCTTGTGTGTTCCACCATGCCCGTTGAGGGTGATGATAGGAAGTGTATTTAAGTAATGTAGAATAACATGCTCATGCATTTAGTATGTGTGTTGGTAGATAGGATGTACCGTGTCTCTGGCCAGTAGACAGTTTGCCTTCGGGCGTTACGGACTTCCACTGGATAGGTCTCCGAGAGGGAGTTCCAGTTGACCTAGGGTCGTGGTGTGTAATCCGGATAGGAGCACACTAGGAGGTCTCGGGTGTATATGGATGGAGGGGTGCCTTGGTTAGATGTTCTAGGAACATGCCTTGGTTGGACCCGTAGGTTTATATGCCAAGTCAATAGGCTGAACATTGCGTGGTATTGGCATTGACCATTATAGCTTCGTCGTATTTTGTATCCCTATGATCCCCGTTTTCTCTAAATCCCTTGCTTTATCTCATTTTCAAGATGTTATTTTATGTTATTAATATGTGTTGCTAAACTCGGCAAGTATACCGATCGTTCCAAGTAATAAAAGTGATAAAGTAGAGTATCGTCTCCACAGGGATTGTAGACCAAGTACTACAATAACCAGTCTCCTTAAGTTGAATGGATCAAGAGATGTGACAGATTGTTGTTGATTTAAAATGAAAAGTAACTAAATGTAAATTGCGTATTTTTGATTTTCTGAAATTGGATGAACAAATCGTATAAAGTTAGGGTTTTGAAAAACAATTGTGAAAAGATTGCAGTAATAGTACGAACACCTGTCTGATCCCCACCTTGCAATCTGAATGTAAATTTACATATGAATTACCCTTTGATCAAACGATTCACCATCTTTTATTTAATCGGTTAAACCCTAATTCCTTAGGGATCTTAACCTTATTAACCTTATTAGAACCTTAATTCCTTAGAGATTCCTTTTTAGGTTAATCATGCAATTCGATGAATCTTCCACGTTTGCAGTTCATGTAGCCTATCCCTAGTGCTTACATGAACAGCTATTTTCCTCCTGTTCGGGAATTAGGATCCCAATATTCCTATTGTGAATCCTAACCCTAGTGATCTGTTAGAATGATCAGATCTAAAAGAACAATGAGATGAAGAGCGAAGGAAAATAGATGCAGAAGGATAAACATATATAAATTAGATCCAAACTACAAGGGGTTCACATTCAGGGTTGTGACCCTTACCACAATACTAAGATCTAGCCAACCATATTCATGGCTGATCTCAAATAAATCCAACAAGAAAGTAAATTACAAGAATGATTGAAGAAAGAACGAAGAACAGCTTCTTCTTCTTCACAGTGACGTCCTCCTCTAGGTCAAGAACCAGTGTCCTTTGTCAGAATTGCACCCTTCTATTTATAAGACAAACTTTCCTCTTTTCCAATTTTGCCCCCTTGACAGTACAGTTGTGGCTTTCATAACTGACGCTATGAGCGTCAGTTCCACGCTATAAGCGTGGATGCCTCTGTCTTCCCACGCTTCCAGCGTCAATTTCACGCTGCGAGCGTGGATGCCTCTGTCTTCCCACGCTTCCAGCGTCAATCTCACGCTGTGAGCGTGGATGCCTCTGTCTTCCCACGCTTCCAGCATCAATCTCACGCTGTGAGCGTGGATCTTAACTTTGGCCAATCCTCATTTTCCTTCCAGATTTGTTTGTTTTTCCTACAAATGAGCATAAAATTAGTTAAACACTCTTGAATTTGGAATTTAAGGATTACAATAAGAATTGTTGCAATTTAGATGAGGAATAGTTCATTATTCTTCTCTTTTTGGCTTGAATTTACTTATGTGCTGACGGCACATTAAACAATTCCCGGATTTGAACGTTGTTGTCCCCAGCAATGTAATGAATCAGAAGAAAAGCAAGATGAATTCTGCCAAGAGACATCTGAACATATATATTTTAAGAATCTTAAACTGCTATGCATGTATAACTTCATGGCAAAGGTTCATAATAATTCTTTTCAGTCTCATCAAGAATTTGAATCCCAGCTTGAATATTCCTTGCTAAACATGCATATTTTCATCACTCAGTGTTTGCGGGTTCTGCACTCATTCCACCAATGTAGCAGTAATCTACGAGTTTGAACATATTCTCAAATTCCTAAAAATGAGGAATCCATTTGCCATGCATCTGCTGATCAAAAGGTCTTTAATAGGTTATATCTTGGCTTAGGTTAAGGTATGAATATTTGGGAAAGTGGCTAATTTTTTTTCTGTATATGAGATTGAAACACTATTAGTTGTTCATGCTGAGACACAATTTCACTTAGTCTTTCCCTTTCTATTCATACTTTCTTTTTCTTCTTTCTTCCTGACCTTTTCATGCTTTTTCCGCTGCTATGCAACTTTTTCATTTTGTTCTTTTTCTCTTTGGTCTCAGCTTTTGTTTTTGCCATCACTTTAACTTTTGTGAACTTTTTCCTTGAATTTTCTATAATCAGTGCTTCAATCTCATTCAAGGTATGTTAAATAGCAATAGAAGTCCAGTGTCTTATGGTTGAATAAGAAACAACGGGCTAAGGCTCAAATGGGCTAACAATGGAAATTTCTCAGGACAACTATTTGGCCAAGTAGTTAACAAGAAGGAATTGCCTTTATCATATCAGCCATGCATGCAAGCTAGAGAAACAATTCAAATTCAAGAAACCACTACAATGAGGTTCTCTAATTTCTATTTTCAGCTCAATCCTCTCTACTATTTCTCAAACCAGGATCTAACTTCCAAAATTCACATCAAGCATTATCTTAGAAAGATTCACCAGAAAGTAGCTATACAAACAAGCATACATCATTCTCAATTTATATGCATAAATGAATATCCACAGATATCATGCTTTTGATGACTCATTCCAATTAAGACTTGAGGCAACATGTCAAACCTGAGATTGCCTGCTCTGGAATTCAAGTTTTTTTTTTTATGCAGAAATAAAATGAAATAATAAAAATGAAATAATAAAGAAACTAAATACTAATAACAAAACAGTAAAAGTTTAAAAGTCTCTTTTTTTTTCAAATTAATCTCTGTTTCCTTTCTATTGTGTTCCACATTTAGCATGTCTCGCATATACAGCATGTGACCCAATTCCCAGATTTAGAATATTGTTGTCCTCAACAACAAACTACTTTAAGCAAAGAATCTCATTCTGTCAAATGGAACATGCACACATTTGTTAATCAAGCAAAACAGATTTTTATTAGCAGATACTGCATAAAAGGGAAAATTCTTTCACCATACTGTCTTCAAAAACTTAAAAAAAAATAAGCAAAATAACTCCAAAAAAAGAAAATGTTTTGTGGTTCTGAAAGAAAGAGGATCATCAGTAATCCTCCATGGCATCATCATCAGCTGGGGGTGAAGAGTGTGGAGGCTGTGATCTGAAACTAGTAGTGTCAATCCCACGATCACTACATAATCTCTCTATCATGCCCCGGATAAGCCTCTGCTCGATCGTCATGTCTTGCATCTGACGATCCAATCTCTGAAGAAGGACCATTTCCGCAGAAGGTGCTGCTGCTGATGCTGGAGCTGGTGGTGGTACTGGGTGTGGTTCACCCAAAGCACAAGACGCCTTCCAGATGGCGTGACGGCTGGACTCTGCCCTCATTGCATTGAAATTTGCTTGTGTAAGCTCCTTTTTGATTTTTACATCATTGGGCTCATCATCATCAATTTCCACCTCAGCTGCCAAGCAAAGCTGCTCTATCAAGGAGCTGTGGGCTAGATGGATCTCAGCCTTCTTCTGGGTGATGATGTAGACAATCCTTTTGGACAGCAGAGCAGCAATATCCAAATTCTCCTCACCCATGAGGGTATACAGTAGTACTGCTGTTTCAACATTCACATCACTCATGTTTGTAGATGCTATGACTGTGGAGTTTATAAATGTATGCCAGAACATTGCTTCAGGATTTAGATCTATCCTTTCCAATTTCTCAGGTACCCCTGGATGTCCACTTTTTGGTTTCCATGTGGCATGAGGATGAGTGATTGCACTTTTTATTCTCTCAACAATATCTGGCATATCCTCCCAATAGAGTCCTGTTTCATCAGAAGGTTGCATTCTGTTGTATGTTTGAGCAAAATAGCAATCTTTGCTACAGTCATAATTGGTGCCCAGAAATCTCTCTATTATTTCGGGAGAGAAAGAAATCTCGTGTCCCCTCACCCAACTCTTCCTTGTTGCATTCACGGTCTCTAGGTCAGCATTTGCACAAAATTCTTTGAGAATTGTGCTTGAACTCGGACCAACAAATCGTATCAATTTATTCCATCTTCTCCTTTCAGTTGTTATCCTTACCGGACAATCACTATCCATAAAAGCACTGATCTGCCTCTCAGAGATGATCTTTTTAGGGGCAAACCATTGATAGTACCGGTCTTGAGCCTCAGGGGACAAGAACCTAGTACTATCAAAAATGGATGAAGAAGAGGTCTGAGGCCTCTTTGTGCCAGCAGCACTACTGTCGCCCGTTTTCTTCCTTGGGCCAGCTCCTTTTGTGGTCCTTTTGACTTGCTTATCCTACACTCAGAAAAGTTCCAACACAATAGAATTCAAGCATATGCATTATTTATCAGTTTATCATTAAAATTCAGCATTGTAATCACACGAACCCATGTCCATATGCATCAGAATCAGAATTCAAGCATATGCATCATTACAATCAACCCATGTCCAAAGCTTGAAAAAAAAATTATTGCCAAATATCATGTGAAATCAAAATTATGATCAATAAAATTTTCATCAAATAACATGGGTCAAGATATTTGCACTCCGATACATTCATACCAACACATATTATTGAGGAGGATAGAGTCTTTGAACAATTTACATACAAACACAAAAAATAATGCATGGTATCTCAGAGTCATCAAACATTAACCCGTATTTTACATGGATTAGTAGACACATATTCCATATAAACTACCACTCAAACGTTCCATGTCAATCTTGGAGACCAACCATCAAACCCTTAGCATGCATTCTCAATCATTTCAGATCCTTACAATTATTTCTCATTACCATGGAATGTGTAAACAAAGCAACCATGAGAATAGCACAAGGAGGAGGTAGAGAGAATCATGAGATGATTGGAAGATCATAAGAGTTACCTTTTCTCCAGCCATTTGAACTCAAAAGATCAAAATAGAAAACCCTATTATAGAGAACAGAAAATCCACAACTGGTACTGTACGGTGGTGCTGCTGGCGGTGCACAGTGGTGATGGAAAGAAGAAGAAGATGAGAGGAATAATTGGTGTAGAGAAATAGAGGTGTGGTGGCCTTGATGGTGAAAGAGGAGAAAGAAAAAGAAAAGGTAGGAGTTGGAGGAGGGTGGTGGCGGCTGAGAAGAGGAGAGGGGAAAGAGATATGAGTGAAAGTGTTTTTAGGGTTTCTTTAAAAACCCGTTCTTTTTGAATCCATGCTCACAGCGTCAATCCCACGCTATGAGCGTGAGTCTTTCTGAGTGCCCACGCTTGAAGCGTGAACTTCACACTATCAGCGTGGAGGTTCCTGCTTGCTGACGCTGTCAGCGTGACGGCTGTCGCTGGCAGCGTGGCGGTTGCTGGTATCTCACGCTTCAAGCGTGACGGTCCTTGGTTTTTCACGTTGGCAGTGTGACGGTTCCTGTTCATCCACGCTTGAAGCGTGGATCTCACGCTATGGGCGTGGGACCTTCTGTTATTTCACGCTTTCAGCGTGAAATCTATGCTGATAGCGTGGAAGCCACTGTGTTGGAGGACTTTATATTTTTCATTTTGTTGGCCATTGGGCCTAGGCTAGACTTAGGGCATGAACATTACATATGTATTTAGGATGAGATCTATTGTCATATTTGTTCATGTCATTTTGCCTAAGTCTAGTTACATATGTCATTTTAAGGTTTATTAATTATGTTGTAATTGAAGGCTATGGTTGAAAATTGTAATATTTCAATTGGGAGTTGTAAATTGTACATGGATACTTGATGTAATATGGAAGTATGTAATATAATGGAAGGGAAATAGGCCTATTTTAGGATTATGATTATGTGTATGTTTAGAAAATGCATGCAAATGGACATTGGTGATTGAAATATGTTATGAGTTTATAAAGTAAGCAATATGGTATGAATTGAGTAAATTGATATAAACTGTAAAGGGTTGTAAGAGCCCCAAGGCATTGCTGGTCCTTGTGTGTGCCACCCTATGATTATTAGGTACAATTTGAGATCTTAGATCACTTTGGGGATTTTTGTAAAAACAAAGGAAACTCTGGCAAGATTTCTAGAAATTGATATAATTTAGGTGAACTTTGGGATAGTATATCTCCCTCCACAGAGGTCCAATAGGGACGTTCCATTGGATGGTTTGAAGGTTGAGATGTCCTCTATCTTGTGGTAAAATTTGGTAAAAATCTGAGTTGGGAGTCAGCCTGTAAAAGGCAAGGAACACAGACTGCCCATTTGCTTACTACACATGTGGCAGTTCTGGACCGGTTTTGGGAAATTTATTCGCTTCTTTTCTTGGTCAAATTAGGTGTGTGGTATATCAAATTTAATCTTGAGGTGTGTAGTGTTCTGTATAAAAATTTGAGAGCTATTGGTTGAGTGGATTTTCTGCAGTAATTGATTGAGTGAAGGATGTTAGGAGCTATTTTGGGGTTGGCTGGCAACTTTGCTTATCCAACTTCAAACGGCGGTATCTGGACCACACGAGATCGAAATAAATCGTGTGATAGCTTCCTAGAAATTTAATTAAGTGTAGAATCAAAAGATGAGAGGTTCTCGCCATGCGGTTTGTCCGCAGAAAATTAATGATCGAACCATGTTCGGATAGGTAGAAAATGTAAAAGTGAGAAACTAGCTAAGTAGGTTTATGGGAAACCCTTAGTGACTTGAGAGAAGTAATATAAGATGTAAAAGTATTTTAAGTAATTATTCCAAAAAGATTTTACAGTTATGGTCACAACTTTTAATTATTATGCTTTTATTGTTTTAAATGCTCGCGTAATAAACGGAAAAAATTTACTCGCATTTTTATAAATGAATTGTTGTGATTCTAATCGCGCTTAATATCATATTAATGTTAAAAATACCGGTGTAAAACGGGCTGTTACACAGTGGATCCCAACAAGATTGAGGCCGTGATGGATTGGAAGAGGCCCAAAACAGTTAATGAGGTGAGGAGTTTCCTGGGTTTGGCTGGTTACTACAGGAGGTTCATTGAGGGATTTTCCAAGATGGTTTTGCCATTGACTCGCCTTACCCGGAAGGAGGCTCCATTTGTATGGACGCATGAGTGTGAGGATTGCTTCCAGGGGTTGAAGGAGAGATTGACTACTGCACCTGTGTTGATCCTTCCTGATCCTGTGGAGCAGTTTGAGTTATATTGTGATGCCTCTGGGAAGGGGCTAGGCTCTGTGCTGATGCAGACTGGAAGAGTTGTTGCTTATGCTTTGAGGTAGTTGAAGCCTCATGAGGAGAACTACCTGACTCACAATTTGGAGTTGGCTGCTATTGTATTCACTTTCAAGATTTGGAAGCATTTTTATGGCATGAAATTTGCCGTGTTCAATGACCACAAGAGCTTGAAGTATTTATTTGATCAGAAGGATCTGAACATGAGACAGAGGAGATGTATGGAGTTCTTGAAGGACTACGACTTCGAGTTGAAGTAGCATCCTGGCAAGGCCAATGTGGTAGGTGATGCTTTGAGCCGGAAATCCGTGAGTCTATCTAGTTTGATGATAGGTAACTTTGATGTGATTGAGAAGTTCCGAGATCTGGCAGTGACCTCTTTGTTTGGGGGTGCACTTCTCGAGATGGAAACAACATATGTGATTAATGAGCTGATGGAAAAGATTAAAGCGCAGGTGCAAAGAGAGTGCCTTGACTATGTGAAGAACCAGGGTGGTGTGTCCTGGAATGAGGATGGGCTTTTGATGTTCCAGAAGAGGATTGGAATTCCTCGAGGGCCATTGACTGAGGAGGTGATGGCAGAGGCTCATAAGGGCCAATCTTCTATCCACTCTGGTGCTACAAAGATGTATCAGGACTTGAAGAGGAATTTCTGGTGGCCGGGCATGAAGAAGGATATAGCTGTATACATGTCCAAGGCTTGATATGCCAGAAGGTGAAGATTGAACACCAGAAACCGTCTGGTAAGCTTCAACCTCTTGAGATATCGAAGCGGAAGTGGGAGAGCATTTCTGATATGCGATCAACATATAAGGAATTCTAAGATAAAAAGAGGAAGAATGTGACTCAATATGATGCAAGAAAGGCAAAATAACTGTTAAAGTTGTCCAATATCTGAATATCAGGTGTTATACTGATTTTGTATTGATTTCATAGAAAAAATGCATAAATTGAAGTCAAAAAGGACAAAGCAA
>JAVKPL010000440.1:0-14670 GCA_032173675.1 Gastrolobium villosum
GGACGGAAAATGTCTTCCGTCGAAAATGGATGAATAAAATAAATTCAAAAGATATTGATTTTGCGATGTTTTTGGACGGAAAATGGATTCCGTCGAAAATGGATGAATAAAATAAATGCAAAAGAAATTGATTTTGTGAAGATTTTTGACCGAAAACGAATTCCATCGAAAACGGATGAATAAAATAAATTGCAAAAGAAATTCATTTTGTGAAGTTTTTCGACGGAAAATGAATTTCGTCGAAAACTGTTGAATAAAATAAATGCAAAAGAAATTGATTTTGTGGGGTTTTTCGATGAAAAATGGATTCCGTCGAAAACGGATGAATAAAATAAATGCAAAAGAAATTGATTTTGTGAAGTTTTTGGACGGAAAACGGATTCCATCAAAAATGGATAAATAAAATAATTGCAAAAGTAATTGATATTGTGAAGTTTTTTAACGGAAAACAGATTCCGTCGAAAATGGATGAATAAAATAAATGCAAAAGAAATTGATTTTGTGAAGTTTTTCGTCGGAAAATGGATTCCGTCGAAAACTGACGGAAAATGTAAATGCAAAAGAAATTGATTTTGTAAAATTTTTCAAAAGAAATTGATTTTGTGAAGTTTTTTGACGGAAAATGAATTCCGTCGAAAATGGATAAATAAAATAGATGCAAAAGAAATTGATTTTATGAAGTTTTTCGACGGAAAACGGATTCCGTCGAAAATCGATGAATAAAATAAATGCAAAAGAAATTGATTTTGTGAAGTTTTTCGACGAAAATGGATTTCGTCGAAGATTTTTGACGGAAATGCAAAAGAAATGCCGTCGAAAATGGATGAATAAAATAAATTGCAAAATAAATTAATTTTGTGAAGTTTTTCGACGGAAAACGAATTCCGTTGAAAACTGATGAATAAAATAATTGCAAAAGAAATTGATTTTGTGAAGTTTTTCGATGGAAAATGGGTTTCGAAGAAGATTTTTGATGGAAAATGAATTCCGTCGAAAATGATGAATAAAATAGATGCAAAAGAAATTGATTTTATGAAGTTTTTGGACGGAAAACGGATTCCGTCGAAAATGGATGAATAAAATAAATGCAAAATAAATTGATTTTATGAAGTTTTTCGACGAAAATGGATTTCATCGAAGATTTTTGACGGAAAACGAATTCCGTCGAAAATGGATGAATAAAATAAATTGCAAAAGAAATTCATTTTGTGAAGTTTTTCGACGGAAAAAGAATTTCGTCGAAAACTGATGAATAAAATAAATGCAAAAGAAATTGATTTTGTGATGTTTTTCGACGGAAAATGGATTCCGTCGAAAACTCAAGACTAAAATAAATGCAAAAGAAATAGATTTTGTGAAGTTTTTCGAGGAAAATGGATTCCGTCGAAGATTTTTGATGGAAAATGAATTCCGTCGAAAATGGATGAATAAAGTAAATGTAAAAGAAATCGATTTTGTGAAGTTTTTTGACGGAAAATGGATTCCATCGAAAATTGATGAATAAAATAAATGCAAAAGAATTTGATTTTGTGGAGTTTTTCAATGGAAAATGGATTTCGTCGAAAACTGATGAATTAAATAAATGCAAAAGAAATTGATTTTGTGAAGTTTTTTGACGGAAAATGGATTCCGTCGAAAATTTTGGACGGAAAATGTCTTCCGTCGAAAATGGATGAATAAAATAAATTCAAAAGGAATTGATTTTGTGATGTTTTTTGACGGAAAATGGATTCCGTCGAAAATGGATGAATAAAATAAATGCAAAAGAAATTGATTTTGTGAAGATTTTTGACCGAAAACGAATTCCATCGAAAACGGACGAATAAAATAAATTGCAAAAGAAATTCATTTTGTGAAGTTTTTCGACGGAAAATGAATTTCGTCGAAAACTGATGAATAAAATAAATGCAAAAGAAATTGATTTTGTGGGGTGTTTCGATGAAAAATGGATTCCGTCGAAAACGGATGAATAAAATAATTGCAAAAGAAATTGATTTTGTGAAGTTTTTGGACGGAAAACGGATTCCATCAAAAAAATGGATGAATAAAATAAATGCAAAAGAAATTGATATTGTGAAGTTTTTTGACGGAAAACAGATTCCGTCGAAAATGGATGAATAAAATAAATGCAAAAGAAATTGATTTTGTGAAGTTTTTCGTCGGAAAATGGATTCCGTCGAAGAATTTGGACGGAAAATGTTTTCTGTCGAAAATAGATGAATAAAATAAATTCAAAAGAAATTGATTTTGTGAAGTTTTTTGACGGAAAATGGATTCCGTCGAAAATGGATGAATAAAATAAATGCAAAAGAAATTGATATTGTGAATTTTTTCGATGGAAAATGGATTCTGTCGAAAACTGATGAATAAAATAAATGCAAAAGAAATTGACTTTGTGATGTTTTTCGACGGAAAAGGGATTCCATCGAAGATTTTTGACGGAAAATGTATTCCGTCGAAAACGGATGAATAAAATAAATGCAAAAGAAATCGACTTTGTGAAGTTTTTCGACGGAAAAAGAATTTCGTCGAAAACTGATGAATAAAATAAATGCAAAAGAAATTGATTTTGTGAAGTTTTTCGACGGAAAATGGATTCCGTCGAAAACTGATGAATAAAATAAATGCAAAAGAAATTGATTTTGTGAAGTTTTTCGACGGTTAATGGATTCCGTCGAAAAAGATGAATTTTGACGGAAAATTGATTTTTGAAGTCGAAAATGGATGAAAAATAAAATAAATGCAAAAGAAATTGATTTTATGAAGTTTTTGGACGGAAAACGGATTCCGTCGAAAATGGATGAATAAAATAAATGCAAAAGAAATTGATTTTGTGAAGATTTTTGACCGAAAACGAATTCCATCGAAAACGGATGAATAAATAAATTGCAAAAGAAATTCATTTTGTGAAGTTTTTCGACGGAAAATGAATTACGTCGAAAACTGATGAATAAAATAAATGCAAAAGAAATTGATTTTGTGTGGTTTTTCGATGAAAAATGGATTCCGTCGAAAACGGATGAATAAAATAAATTGAAAAGAAATTGATTTTGTAAAGTTTTTGGACGGAAAACGGATTCCGTCGAAAATGGATGAATAAAATAAATGCAAAAGAAATTGATATTGTGAAGTTTTTTGACGGAAAACAGATTCCGTCGCAAATGGATGAATAAAATAAATGCAAAAGAAATTGATTTTGTGGGGTTTTTCGATGAAAAATGGATTCCGTCGAAAACGGATGAATAAAATAAATTGAAAAGAAATTGATTTTGTGAAGTTTTTGGACGGAAAACGGATTCCGTCGAAGATTTTGGACGGAAAATGTCTTCCGTCGAAAATGGATGAATAAAATAAATTCAAAAGGAATTGATTTTGTGATGTTTTTTGACGGAAAATGGATTCCGTCGAAAATGGATGAATAAAATAAATGCAAAAGAAATTGATTTTGTGAAGATTTTTGACCGAAAACGAATTCCATCGAAAACGGACGAATAAAATAAATTGCAAAAGAAATTCATTTTGTGAAGTTTTTCGACGGAAAATGAATTTCGTCGAAAACTGATGAATAAAATAAATGCAAAAGAAATTGATTTTGTGGGGTGTTTCGATGAAAAATGGATTCCGTCGAAAACGGATGAATAAAATAATTGCAAAAGAAATTGATTTTGTGAAGTTTTTGGACGGAAAACGGATTCCGTCGAAAATGGATGAATAAAATAAATGCAAAAGAAATTGATATTGTGAAGTTTTTTGACGGAAAACAGATTCCGTCGAAAATGGATGAATAAAATAAATGCAAAAGAAATTGATTTTGTGAAGTTTTTCGTCGGAAAATGGATTCCGTCGAAGAATTTGGACGGAAAATGTTTTCTGTCGAAAATAGATGAATAAAATAAATTCAAAAGAAATTGATTTTGTGAAGTTTTTTGACGGAAAATGGATTCCGTCGAAAATGGATGAATAAAATAAATGCAAAAGAAATTGATATTGTGAATTTTTTCGATGGAAAATGGATTCTGTCGAAAACTGATGAATAAAATAAATGCAAAAGAAATTGACTTTGTGATGTTTTTCGACGGAAAAGGGATTCCATCGAAGATTTTTGATGGAAAATGTATTCCGTCGAAAACGGATGAATAAAATAAATGCAAAAGAAATCGACTTTGTGAAGTTTTTCGACGGAAAAAGAATTTCGTCGAAAACTGATGAATAAAATAAATGCAAAAGAATTGATTTTGTGAAGTTTTTCGACGGAAAATGGATTCCGTCGAAAACCGATGAATAAAATAAATGCAAAAGAAATTGATTTTGTGAAGTTTTTCGACGGTTAATGGATTCCGTCGAAGATTTTTGACGGAAAATGAATTCCGTCGAAAATGGATGAATAAAATAGATGCAAAAGAAATTGATTTTATGAAGTTTTTGGACGGAAAACGGATGAATCCGTCGAAAATGGATGAATAAAATAAATGCAAAAGAAATTGATTTTGTGAAGTTTTGCAAACGAAATGGATTTCGTCGAAGATTTTTGACGGAAATCGAATGCCGTCGAAAATGGATGAATAAAATAAATTGCAAAAGAAATTGATTTTGTGAAGTTTTTCGATGGAAAATGGGTTTGCAAAAGAAATTGATTTTGTGAAAGAGAAGATTTTTGATGGAAAATGGATTCCGTCGAAGATTTTTGACGGAAAATGAATTCCGTCGAAAACGGATTAATAAAATAAATGCAAAAGAAATCGATTTTGTGAAGTTTTTCGACGAAAATGGATTCCTTCGAAGATTTGTGACGGAAAAAGATCCGTCAAAAATGGATGAATAAAATAAATGCAAAAGAAATTGATTTTACGAAGTTTTTCGACGAAAATGGATTCCGTCGAAGATTTTTGACAAAAAGTGTATTCCGTCGAAAACGGATGAATAAAATAAATGCAAAAGAAATTGAATTTGTGAAGTTTATCGACGGAAAACAAATTGCGTCGAAAACGGATGAATAAAATAAATGCAAAAGAAATTGATTTTACGAAGTTTTTCGACGAAAATGGATTCCGTAGAAGATTTTTGAAGGAAAATGAATTCCGTCGAAAACGGATGAATGAAATAAATGCAAAAGAAATTGATTTTGTGAAGATTTTTGACGGAAAATGGATCCCGTCGAAGATTTTTGATGAAAAATGTATTCCTTCGAAAACGGATGAATAAAATAATTGCAAAAGAAATTGATTTTGTGAAGTTTTTCGACGGAAAAAGAATTTCGTCGAAAACGGATTAATAAAATAAATGAAAAAGAAATTGATTTTTTGAAGTTTTTCGACGGAAAATGGATTCCGTAAAAGATTTTTGATGGAAAATGGATTTCGTCGAAGATTTTTGACGGAAAATGAATGCAAAAGAAATTGATTTTGTGATGTTTTTCGACGGAAAATGGATTCCGTCGAAGATTCTGGACGGAAAATGTATTCCGTCGAAAATGGATGAATAAAATAAATGCAAAAGAAAATGATTATGTGAAGTTTTCCGACGGAAAATGGATTCCGTCGAAGATTTTTGACGGAAAATGAATTCCGTCGAAAATGGATGAATAAAATAAATGCAAAAGAAATTGATTTTATTAAGTTTTTCGATGAAAAATGGATTACGTCGAAGATTTTTGACGAAAAATGTATTCCGTCGAAAACGGATGAATAAAATAAATGCAAAAGAAATTGATTTTGTGAAGTTTTGTGACGGAAAAAAAATTCCGTCGAAAACGGATGGATAAAATAAATGCAAAAGAAATTGATTTTGTGAAGTTTTTCGGCGGAAAATGGATTCCGTAGAAGATTTTTGACGGAAAATGGATTCGTCGAAGACTTTTGACGGAAAATGAATTCCATCGAAAATGGATGAATAAAATAAATGCAAAAGAAATTGATTTTGTGAAGATTTTCAACTGAAAACGGATTCCGTCGTAAATGGATGAATAAAATAAAT
Organism: Gastrolobium villosum; assembly: GCA_032173675.1. Taxonomy (NCBI): domain Eukaryota; kingdom Viridiplantae; phylum Streptophyta; class Magnoliopsida; order Fabales; family Fabaceae; genus Gastrolobium; species Gastrolobium villosum. The sequence goes on from JAVKPL010000440.1 coordinate 5,974, forward strand.
GCAAAAGAAATTGATTTTATGAAGTTTTTCGACGAAAAATGGATTCTGTCGAAGATTTTTGATGAAAAATGTATTCCGTCGAAAACGGATGAATAAAATAAATGCAAAAGAAATTGATTTTGTGAAGTTTTTCGATGGAAAAAGAATTTCGTCGAAAACGGATGAATAAAATAAATGCAAAAGAAATTGATTTTGTGAAGTTTTTCGACGGAAAATGGATAAAATAAATGCAAAAGATTTTTGACGGAAAATGGATTCCGTCGAAAAGATTTTTGACGGAAAATGAATTCCGTCGAAAATGGATGAATAAAATAAATGCAAAAGAAATTGAATAAAATAAATGCAAAAGAAATTGATTTTGTGAAGTTTTTGACGGAAAACAAATTCCGTCGAAAATGGATGAATAAAATAAATGTAAAAGAAATTGATTTTGTGAAAATTTTGAAAACGGATGAATAAAATAATTGCAAAAGAAATTGATTTTGTGAAGTTTTTCGACGGAAAAAAATTTCGTCGAAAACGGATGAATAAAATAAATGCAAAAGAAATTGATTTTTGAAGTTTTTGAAAAAGATTTTTGACGGAAAATGGATTTCGTCGAAGATTTTTGACGGAAAATGAATTGCCGAAAAATGGATTCCGTCGAAAACGGATCGAAAAAATATCGGATGAATAAAATAAATGCAAAAGAAATTGATTTTGTGAAGTTTTTCGACGGAAAATGGATTCCGTCGAAGATTTTTGACGGAAAATGGATTGACGGAAAATGAATTGTCGAAAATGGAAATTGAATAAAATAAATGCAAAAGAAATTGATTTTGTGAAGTTTTTGACGAAAAAAATTCCGTCGAAAACGGATGAATAAAATAAATGCAAAAGAAATTGATTTTGTGAAGTTTTGTGACGGAAAAAAAAATTCCGTCGAAAACGGATGAATAAAATAAATGCAAAAGAAATTGATTTTGTGAAGTTTTTCGACGGAAAATGGATTCCGTCGAAGATTTTGGGACGGAAAAATGGATTCGTCGAAGACTTTTGACGGAAAATGAATTCCACCGAAAATGGATGAATAAAATAAATGCAAAAGAAATTGATTTTGTGAAGATTTTCAACTGAAAACGGATTCCGTCGTAAATGGATGAATAAAATAAATGCAAAAGAAATTGATTTTATGAAGATTTTCGACGAAAAATGGATTCCGTCGAAGATTTTTGATGAAAAATGTATTCCGTCGAAAACGGATGAATAAAATAAATGCAAAAGAAATTGATTTTGTGAAGTTTTTCGATGGAAAAAGAATTTCGTCGAAAATAGATTAATAAAATAAATGCAAAAGAAATTGATTTTGTGAAGATTTTTGACGGAAAATGGATCCCGTCGAAGATTTTTGATGAAAAATGTATTCCTTCGAAAACGGATGAATAAAATAATTGCAAAAGAAATTGATTTTGTGAAGTTTTTCGACGGAAAAAGAATTTCGTCGAAAACGGATTAATAAAATAAATGAAAAAGAAATTGATTTTTTGAAGTTTTTCGACGGAAAATGGATTCCGTAAAAGATTTTTGATGGAAAATGGATTTCGTCGAAGATTTTTGACGGAAAATGAATGCAAAAGAAATTGATTTTGTGATGTTTTTCGACGGAAAATGGATTCCGTCGAAGATTCTGGACGGAAAATGTATTCCGTCGAAAATGGATGAATAAAATAAATGCAGAAGAAAATGATTATGTGAAGTTTTTCGACGGAAAATGGATTCCGTCGAAGATTTTTGACGGAAAATGAATTCCGTCGAAAATGGATGAATAAAATAAATGCAAAAGAAATTGATTTTATTAAGTTTTTCGATGAAAAATGGATTACGTCGAAGATTTTTGACGAAAAATGTATTCCGTCGAAAACGGATGAATAAAATAAATTGCAAAAGAAATTCATTTTGTGAAGTTTTTCGACGGAAAATGAATTCCTTCGAAAACAGATGAATAAAATAATTGCAAAAGAAATTGATTTTGTGAAGTTTTTGGACGGAAAACGAATTCCGTCGAAAATGGATGAATAAAATAAATGCAAAAGAAATTTATATTGTGAAGTTTTTTGACGGAAAATGAATTCCGTCGAAAATGGATGAATAAAATAAATGCAAAAGAAATTGATTTTGTGAAGTTTTTCGACGGAAAATGGATTCCGTCGAAGAATTTGGACGGAAAATGTTTTATGTCGAAAATAGATGAATAAAATAAATTCAAAAGAAATTGATTTTGTGAATTTTTTCGATGGAAAATGGATTCTGTCGAAAACTGATGAATAAAATAAATGCAAAAGAAATTGACTTTGTGAAGTTTTTCGACGGAAAAGGGATTCCGTCGAAGATTTTTGACGGAAAATGTATTCCGTCGAAAACGGATGAATAAAATAAATGCAAAAGAAATCGACTTTGTGAAGTTTTTCGACGGAAAAAGAATTTCGTCGAAAACTGATGAATAAAATAAATGCAAAAGAATTGATTTTGTGATGTTTTTCGACGGAAAATGGATTCCGTCGAAAACTGATGAATAAAATAAATGCAAAAGAAATTGATTTTGTGAAGTTTTTCGACGGAAAATGGATTCCGTCGAAGATTTTTGACGGAAAATGAATTCCGTCGAAAATGGATGAATAAAATAGATGCAAAAGAAATTGATTTTATGAAGTTTTTGGACGGAAAACGGATTCCGTCGAAAATGGATGAATAAAATAAATGCAAAAGAAATTGATTTTGTGAAGTTTTTCGACGAAAATGGATTTCGTCGAAGATTTTTGACGGAAATCGAATGCCGTCGAAAATGGATGAATAAAATAAATTGCAAAATAAATTAATTTTGTGAAGTTTTTCGACGGAAAACGAATTCCGTTGAAAACTGATGAATAAAATAATTGCAAAAGAAATTGATTTTGTGAAGTTTTTCGATGGAAAATGGGTTTCGAAGAAGATTTTTGATGGAAAATGAATTCCGTCGAAAATGGATGAATAAAATAAATGCAAAAGAAATTGATTTTATGAAGTTTTTGGACGGAAAACGGATTCCGTCGAAAATGGATGAATAAAATAAATGCAAAAGAAATTGATTTTGTGAAGTTTTTCGACGAAAATGGATTTCATCGAAGATTTTTGACGGAAAATGAATTCCGTCGAAAATGGATGAATAAAATAAATTGCAAAAGAAATTGATTTTGTGAAGTTTTTCGACGGAAAAAGAATTTCGTCGAAAACTGATGAATAAAATAAATGCAAAAGAAATTGATTTTGTGAAGTTTTTCGACGGAAAATGGATTCCGTCGAAAGCTGATGAATAAAATAAATGCAAAAGAAATAGATTTTGTGAAGTTTTTCGACGGAAAATGGATTCCGTCGAAGATTTTTGATGGAAAATGAATTCCGTCGAAAATGGATGAATAAAATAAATGCAAAAGAAATTGATTTTGTGAAGTTTTTTAAAGGAAAATGGATTCCGTCGAAAATTGATGAATAAAATAAATGCAAAAGAAATTGATTTTGTGAAGTTTTTCGATGGAAAATGGATTTCGTCGAAAATGGATGAATAAAATAAATGCAAAAGAAATTGATTTTGTGAAGTTTTTTGACGGAAAATGGATTCCGTCGAAGATTTTGGACGGAAAATGTCTTCCGTCGAAAATGGATGAATAAAATAAATGCAAAAGAAATTGATTTTGTGAAGTTTTTCGACGAAAAATGGATTCCGTCGAAGATTTTTGAAGAAATTGAAAATGTATTCCGTCGAAAACGGATGAATAAAATAAATGCAAAAGAAATTGATTTTGTGAAGTTTTGTGACGGAAAAAAATTCCGTCGAAAACGGATGGATAAAATAAATGCAAAAGAAATTGATTTTGTGAAGTTTTTCGGCGGAAAATGGATTCCGTAGAAGATTTTTGACGGAAAATGGATTCGTCGAAGACTTTTGACGGAAAATGAATTCCACCGAAAATGGATGAATAAAATAAATGCAAAAGAAATTGATTTTGTGAAGATTTTCAACTAAAAACGGATTCCGTCGTAAATGGATGAATAAAATAAATGCAAAAGAAATTGATTTTATGAAGATTTTCGACGAAAAATGGATTCCGTCGAAGATTTTTGATGAAAAATGTATTCCTTCGAAAACGGATGAATAAAATAATTGCAAAAGAAATTGATTTTGTGAAGTTTTTCGACGGAAAAAGAATTTCGTCGAAAACGGATTAATAAAATAAATGAAAAAGAAATTGATTTTTTGAAGTTTTTCGACGGAAAATGGATTCCGTAAAAGATTTTTGATGGAAAATGGATTTCGTCGAAGATTTTTGACGGAAAATGAATGCAAAAGAAATTGATTTTGTGATGTTTTTCGACGGAAAATGGATTCCGTCGAAGATTCTGGACGGAAAATGTATTCCGTCGAAAATGGATGAATAAAATAAATGCAGAAGAAAATGATTATGTGAAGTTTTTCGACGGAAAATGGATTCCGTCGAAGATTTTTGACGGAAAATGAATTCCGTCGAAAATGGATGAATAAAATAAATGCAAAAGAAATTGATTTTATTAAGTTTTTCGATGAAAAATGGATTACGTCGAAGATTTTTGACGAAAAATGTATTCCTTCGAAAACGGATGAATAAAATAAATTGCAAAAGAAATTCATTTTGTGAAGTTTTTCGACGGAAAATGAATTTCGTCGAAAACTGATGAATAAAATAAATGCAAAAGAAATTGATTTTGTGGGGTGTTTCAATGAAAAATGGATTCCTTCGAAAACAGATGAATAAAATAATTGCAAAAGAAATTGATTTTGTGAAGTTTTTGGACGGAAAACGGATTCCGTCGAAAATGGATGAATAAAATAAATGCAAAAGAAATTTATATTGTGAAGTTTTTTGACGGAAAACAGATTCCGTCGAAAATGGATGAATAAAATAAATGCAAAAGAAATTGATTTTGTGAAGTTTTTCGTCGGAAAATGGATTCCGTCGAAGAATTTGGACGGAAAATGTTTTATGTCGAAAATAGATGAATAAAATAAATTCAAAAGAAATTGATTTTGTGAATTTTTTCGATGGAAAATGGATTCTGTCGAAAACTGATGAATAAAATAAATGCAAAAGAATTTGACTTTGTGATGTTTTTCGACGGAAAAGGGATTCCATCGAAGATTTTTGACGGAAAATGTATTCCGTCGAAAACGGATGAATAAAATAAATGCAAAAGAAATCGACTTTGTGAAGTTTTTCGACGGAAAAAGAATTTCGTCGAAAACTGATGAATAAAATAAATGCAAAAGAATTGATTTTGTGAAGTTTTTCGACGGAAAATGGATTCCGTCGAAAACTGATGAATAAAATAAATGCAAAAGAAATTGATTTTGTGAAGTTTTTCGACGGTTAATGGATTCCGTCGAAGATTTTTGACGGAAAATGAATTCCGTCGAAAATGGATGAATAAAATAGATGCAAAAGAAATTGATTTTATGAAGTTTTTGGACGGAAAACGGATTCCGTCGAAAATCGATGAATAAAATAAATGCAAAAGAAATTGATTTTGTGAAGTTTTTCGACGAAAATGGATTTCGTCGAAGATTTTTGACGGAAATCGAATGCCGTCGAAAATGGATGAATAAAATAAATTGCAAAATAAATTAATTTTGTGAAGTTTTTCGACGGAAAACGAATTCCGTTGAAAACTGATGAATAAAATAATTGCAAAAGAAATTGATTTTGTGAAGTTTTTCGATGGAAAATGGGTTTCGAAGAAGATTTTTGATGGAAAATGAATTCCGTCGAAAATGGATGAATAAAATAGATGCAAAAGAAATTGATTTTATGAAGTTTTTGGACGGAAAACGGATTCCGTCGAAAATGGATGAATAAAATAAATGCAAAAGAAATTGATTTTATGAAGTTTTTCGACGAAAATGGATTTCATCGAAGATTTTTGACGGAAAACGAATTCCGTCGAAAATGGATGAATAAAATAAATTGCAAAAGAAATTCATTTTGTGAAGTTTTTCGACGGAAAAAGAATTTCGTCGAAAACTGATGAATAAAATAAATGCAAAAGAAATTGATTTTGTGATGTTTTTCGACGGAAAATGGATTCCGTCGAAAACTCAAGACTAAAATAAATGCAAAAGAAATAGATTTTGTGAAGTTTTTCGAGGAAAATGGATTCCGTCGAAGATTTTTGATGGAAAATGAATTCCGTCGAAAATGGATGAATAAAGTAAATGTAAAAGAAATCGATTTTGTGAAGTTTTTTGACGGAAAATGGATTCCATCGAAAATTGATGAATAAAATAAATGCAAAAGAATTTGATTTTGTGGAGTTTTTCAATGGAAAATGGATTTCGTCGAAAACTGATGAATTAAATAAATGCAAAAGAAATTGATTTTGTGAAGTTTTTTGACGGAAAATGGATTCCGTCGAAAATTTTGGACGGAAAATGTCTTCCGTCGAAAATGGATGAATAAAATAAATTCAAAAGATATTGATTTTGCGAAGTTTTTGGACGGAAAATGGATTCCGTCGAAAATGGATGAATAAAATAAATGCAAAAGAAATTGATTTTGTGAAGATTTTTGACCGAAAACGAATTCCATCGAAAACGGATGAATAAAATAAATTGCAAACGAAATTGATTTTGTGAAGTTTTTCGACGGAAAATGAATTTCGTCGAAAACTGTTGAATAAAATAAATGCAAAAGAAATTGATTTTGTGGGGTTTTTCGATGAAAAATGGATTCCGTCGAAAACGGATGAATAAAATAAATGCAAAAGAAATTAATTTTGCGAAGTTTTTGGACGGAAAACGGATTCCATCAAAAATGGATAAATAAAATAATTGCAAAAGTAATTGATATTGTGAAGTTTTTTAACGGAAAACAGATTCCGTCGAAAATGGATGAATAAAATAAATGCAAAAGAAATTGATTTTGTGAAGTTTTTCGTCGGAAAATGGATTCCGTCGAAGAATTTGGACGGAAAATGTCTTCTGTCGAAAATGGATGAATAAAATAAATTCAAAAGAAATTGATTTTGTGAAGTTTTTTGACGGAAAATGGATTCCGTCGAAAATGGATGAATAAAATAAATGCAAAAGAAATTGATATTGTGAATTTTTTCGATGGAAAATGGATTCTGTCGAAAACTGATGAATAAAATAAATGCAAAAGAAATTGACTTTGTGATGTTTTTCGACGGAAAAGGGATTCCATCGAAGATTTTTGACGGATAATGTATATCCTGTCGAAAATGGATGAATAAAATAAATGCAAAAGAAATCGACTTTGTGAAGTTTTTCGACGGAAAAAGAATTTCGTCGAAAACTAATGAATAAAATAAATGCAAAAGAAATTGATTTTGGAAAGTTTTTCGACGGAAAATGGATTCCGTCGAAAACTGATGATTAAAATAAATGCAAAAGAAATTGATTTTGTGAAGTTTTTCGATGGAAAATGGATTCCGTCGAAAACAGATGAATAAAATAAATGCAAAATAAATTGATTTTGTGAAGTATTTCGACGGAAAATGGATTCCGTCGAAAACGGATGAAAAAAATAAATGCAAAAGAAATTTATTTTGTGAAGTTTTTCGACGGAAAATGGATTCCGTCGAAGATTTTGGACGGAAAATGTCTTCCGTCGAAAATGGATGAATAAAATAAATTCAAAAGAAATTGATTTTGTGAAGTTTTTTGACGGAAAATGGATTCCATCGAAAATGGATGAATAAAATAAATGCAAAAGAAATTGATTTTGTGAAGATTTTTGACCGAAAACGAATTCCATCGAAAACGGATGAATAAATAAATTGCAACAGAAATTCATTTTGTGAAGTTTTTCGACGGAAAATGAATTACGTCGAAAACTGATGAATAAAATAAATGCAAAAGAAATTGATTTTGTGTGGTTTTTCGATGAAAAATGGATTCCGTCGAAAACGGATGAATAAAATAAATTGAAAAGAAATTGATTTTGTAAAGTTTTTGGACGGAAAACGGATTCCGTCGAAAATGGATGAATAAAATAAATGCAAAAGAAATTGATATTGTGAAGTTTTTTGACGGAAAACAGATTCCGTCGCAAATGGATGAATAAAATAAATGCAAAAGAAATTGATTTTGTGGGGTTTTTCGATGAAAAATGGATTCCGTCGAAAACGGATGAATAAAATAAATTGAAAAGAAATTGATTTTGTGAAGTTTTTGGACGGAAAACGGATTCCGTCGAAGATTTTGGACGGAAAATGTCTTCCGTCGAAAATGGATGAATAAAATAAATTCAAAAGGAATTGATTTTGTGATGTTTTTTGACGGAAAATGGATTCCGTCGAAAATGGATGAATAAAATAAATGCAAAAGAAATTGATTTTGTGAAGATTTTTGACCGAAAACGAATTCCATCGAAAACGGACTTGTGAAGTTTTTCGACGGAAAATGAATTTCGTCGAAAACTGATGAATAAAATAAATGCAAAAGAAATTGATTTTGTGGGGTGTTTCGATGAAAAATGGATTCCGTCGAAAACGGATGAATAAAATAATTGCAAAAGAAATTGATTTTGTGATGTTTTTGGACGGAAAACGGATTCCGTCGAAAATGGATGAATAAAATAAATGCAAAAGAAATTGATATTGTGAAGTTTTTTGACGGAAAACAGATTCCGT
>JAVKPL010000441.1:0-14901 GCA_032173675.1 Gastrolobium villosum
ATGTTATTACACGTTTTTGGTTCAGATTACGTATTGCTTTACAAGTAGAGGTGCAATTGGCCTTTCAGTTATTTGGCACTTGATATATTTCCTGTAATTTGCAAAGGTGCTGTACATATTGGAAAATAGTCCCACTGAGCTATGGTTGCATGTCCAACTCTGCATCTTAAACTTACTAGAAGAGAATATAAATGGGTTCGTTTTACTGCGGTTAGTAAACCTAATACGTCGTTGGGACGGAAATCATGGTGTTTTTGTAATTTTAATTTATTTCAGGGTTATTATAGTCTTTATAATTATAATTATTTAATTTTTCAATCCCAAAACAACATCATTTTGGGAGCAAATGCAGATACCTTATTTACGGTTAACCGCAGAAATATGATTCTGAATATAAATTTGAAAAATGATTCAAGAAAACATTTGTCGATTGTGATGTATATACTACAAAACAAGATGATGATGCAATTTTTTTTACATGAATAGTTTAGTTGTTTGAGAATTTTTATTATGTTGTATGGAGCATTGTTCCTGTGTCTGTGGATGTGAAATTGTATAAATGTCATTAGAATTAGAAATTACCCCAGGATATAAAAAACATGGTTTTAGGACCCAACAAAAAGCTTGTTTCCCATTGAGAGGATTGTCTATGACATTGATATGTTTTATACCTTGTTGCAGCATATGCATGAATCAGGGGATCCAATGAAGCAAGGAATTTTGGCTGAAACTGAGGCAATGCTGGTTCGAGGCAAAATGGATTTGCCTATCAGTTTATTGTTTGCAGCTAACAGAGGTGACGATATATTGTTGCTTAAGTTGCTGAAGAAGGGTTCAGATCCAAATGAAGCAGAAAAGAATGGAAAGACAGCACTGGTTAGCAAATGTTTAATTGCTCTAGTGCAAACACGTACACATACATGTACATGCATATGCATAAACACTATACTTAACATTTACAACTCTACTTTCACATGTAACAGCATATTGCAGCTTCTAAAGGCAGTGACCATTGTGTAGCTCTGCTTCTAGAATATGGAACTGATCCCAACATCCAAGGTACACTTTAGAAATAAAACATGGTTGATGCTGTTTGTCAATACCTTCTAAAAACAAGTGAGTAAAACATTCAGCAAATGATTTGCCTCAACTTTTTTTTTATTAAATGTCAATAACTTCCTTTGCTACATATTCAGTACTTAAAAAGACTTATTTTGTCCACACAATGAATTCATTGCTTCATTAATTATTCATTGTTGGGATGAATTTTCAGTACTAATTATTGTTTTATCAAGCTAGGAAGCACCGATACTTCAAAAATCCTGACGTGTCGTGTCCGACACTTCCCGACACTCCAACATGCGTTATAGAAATTCAAAAAAAAGTTTAAAGGTTGCGTTGCATTGAGTTTTTAGTTCCAACTATTAGATTCGTTGGATTACGATTACTATTTTATTGAGTTTAATATAAATATTTGGGATATCTTATGTTTCTTTGCAAAATTTATGAATATTATAAGTTTAGATTCATTTTTTGGTTAAATTATTGAATATTAAATATAATATACACTACATAAATTAAAAGTATTATTTAATATCAAAACGTGTCCTAACGTGTCGAAATCTAATATTTTTTAGAATTAACATGTTGGAGTGTGGTGTCGTGTCACGTGTGTTATTGGTAATAACAACATTTTTTTTTATCATAAAGGAGTTGTGTTAGTACTGTGTAGTCACTAATTGCTCTTACTAATACAGATTTAAATGGAAGTGTCCCACTATGGGAAGCAATGATGGGTAGGCATGAATCTGTCATGAAACTTCTAGCAGACAACGGTGCAGACATATCATCTGCTGATGTTGGCCATTTTGCATGCACTGCTGTTGAGCAAAATAACTTAGAATTGCTCGAGTACATTGTTCAATATGGTGGGGACGTGACACGGTCCACAACCAATGGAACCACTGCACTCCATGCAGCAGTTTGTGAAGGGAATGTTGAAATAGTTAAGTTCCTTCTAGACCAAGGATCAGACATTGATAAGCAAGATGATAATGGCTGGACTCCAAGGGCATTTGCAGATCATCAATGCCACGAAGAAATACAAAATATGTTTCAGAAAAGAGGACAGAACAAAACACCTAGTGCTATTCCTCAAGTATCAAAGAATGACAAGTCCTATGTTTGGAGGTGTCAAAGTGAACCCTTTATGCCTGCCATTCCACAAGGAAGCACTCCACCTAATCAAGAGTTGACATGGTTTGATAATCGTCAGAGAAGAAGGGCCAGCCCTTTACGAAATTCATTTTTTGGAATGATGTCAGCTGCCAAACGTGGTAACTACGCATTTATCTTTCATATTCGTACAAATTGGTGATTTTTTTTTTAACTTGTATGCCTTATTTTTCAAATGGCTCAAGGAAAGAAAGCTAACAAAATCTTGGTATTGCATATATTCAAATCCTAGAATGAGTTGAGATAAATACAAGAAAGATATTAGACATTACATACACACATACAGAGAGCCATCAAGTGTAAGAATAAGAACTTCTTCACTCATTATTAACAGGTGATGCTACTTGTAAATAATCAATTCAATCCAAAAGTTTAAGCTATTGAGTGAGGTTATATTAATGGTTTTATATATCTCTAACATGTCCCCTTACAAGAGAGTTCATTGGACTTGAAAGGCTATGGCCTATTTGTTCTAAGAAATTTCACAAAAAAAATGGGAGGCGGCAAGAATCGAACCCAGAACACCGAGACTCTGTTGGATGAGGTTACATTAATAGGTTTTATATATCTCAGATCATTCTAATTGACTAATTTATTAGAGATGAGAGAATTCACGTGAACCTGTTAGATACAAGTATAATCAATGATTAATAATGAAAGAGATATTATTGTTATATAAATTGATCCTTTCCATATAGATATTCTTCACACACTCATGTATATATATAGTCATTTCATTTCATTCTTTGAGTACCAGTGCCTTCAATCCAAACAGTTAAATCAGTTTTACTTTTGTTTTCAGACAAAACAGTTTCCCCAATATCTCAAAGCAGTCACACTACAACTTCAAATGTGAATGAGTTATCAGCCAGAGTAACACTTAGTTGTCCAGAAAAAGGTGAAAGTGCCAAAAAGCTTGTGTTTCTGCCAAAGTCCATTGAAGAACTGCTACATATTGGTGCCCAAAAGTTTGACTTTTCTCCCACCAGAATTTTGACCAAAGAAGGAGCTGAAGTTGAAGACATAGACGTGATAAGAGACGGTGATCATCTTATTCTTGTACGGGACTGAACACTCAACATATCTTTGCTAAACCCTTCTTTTTCATGGGTATACATTGTGCAGCTGTATACTACCAATGTGCCTCTTTTTTTCTTTGGGTCACATTTTTGCCATATAAATATATATATATATATATATATATATATATATATATATATATATATGTTTCTTGGCATCTTAATTAGTTGTAAAAAAAAAGGAGGAACAAAGCATACATAATAATTAAGAAGTGTTACTGTTACTATATAGTAGGAAGGGTTTATCATCTATCATTTAAAATGACCACAAAAAATTTCCTACAGTCACAACATTTTGTGGGCCCACAGAAAAAAAAACTTTGACACGCAAAATGAATCTCTATAACATAACACAATCATTTTTCCTACAACATAACTCTTATAAAACCCTAGTATGAACTTGTTATTTTTGTCTATACAAATTTAAAGGGCTTTTTCACCCTTTTGCCCCTCATTAATTATTTAATAACCATTTTGCCCCTTATTGCAAACTATCTACCAATCTACCCCTCTTTAATCGATTAAATTGAGTATTTAATCGATTAAATGGTCAAATGAAGATTTAATCGACTAAATCTTCAACTTAATCGGTTAAACCTTCTTCTTCATCAGAAGGACAACCTTATGTATGATAGATTTAATCGATTAAATTGAGATTTTTAATCGACTAAATCTTCAAGTCAACGATTTTTACCTATTTTGACCATTTAATCGATTAAATTTTTGGCTTAATCGATTAAAGAGGGATAAATTGGTAGATAGTTCTGAGTAAGAGATAAAATGATTATTAAATAATTAATGAGGGGTAAAAGGGTGAAAAAATCAATTTAAAGGGATAAACTTTGACAATTTCAATAAGATAAACTTGTTAACAACTTAAAACTTTTAAGACCACTTTATATAGATAAAATTTTTTGAATAATGAAACCATGCAAGTAACATTTTTTACGAATTAAATTGCAAATTTTCAAGCAGAATAATCAAAATAACTTTAAAATCAGTAATTAATGAGTGTATGGTAAATATGATTATGTTTTGTACCCTCTTGCTTTTCTTTTCTTTTTTAAAAAAAAGGGGGAAAAATCTCGCTGTTGTTGGTTAACCTGTTCATAATGAAATATTCTCATTTTTTTTTGTAAGCAAATATTCTCATTTTTTAAAAGAACATGACATTGTTACAACATTAATTAAATAATAAGCTCGAAAAATTAGTGTTTAAGTTGATAACTAAGTGGGAAAAGTATTTATCGTTTTAAAGGATATAACTTTCTACCATTCTAAGTGAAACAATCATGTTTTGGTATGTATTAGTTTTTTACATTTTCTCTCTTCTGTAATATTCTTTCTTTCTCTCTTCTCTTAATTTTGAGAAGGAAAGATAACGCAAAAAATCAATAAATATGCATCACAATACAGTCTTTTCATTTATTTATTTTAATGAAATAATATCCTTTAGAATGACAAACTTTTTTCCTAAGTCTTATATTATATTTAAACTTCACTGTTATCAATTTTTATCCAAGCCGAGTTAAAAAGCACCTGCTTACCAAAAAAAAAAGCACCTAAAAAATTACTATAAAATAAAGTAAAGTCTAGTTCAATTTTAAATTGTTATTTGCTCTTTCGAAGGAGAGGGGATGAACTTGCTCTTCCATCATAGCACTTGTGTTCAAATGACTTGTAGAGTTGTAGTTAGATTTTTTTTTTTTGGGTAAAGCTGTAGTTAGAATTTTATTGAAGCAAAATGAAGCATTTCATTTTATTTTATTAACCACCTTTGTTACAAGATCGTACCAGTTTTTATCAAACAAATGAATCAATGTAAAATATTTTTTATTAAGCTAAACTAAATAATTTTTCCATCTTTATCAAACAAATCCGGAATATCTAATGTTCAGCCTTTTTTGTTTTTAATTGAACTATAGCTCGATTTAAATGTCTACCATGAAATTTCAAGCATCTCAGCAATATTACATTCAATTTAAGAAAATTCAACGTCTTGTGTTTTAATGAATTGGAGTATTATTTTCAGATTATTTGCAATGTCGTGGCCGCTTCAAAAACTAATGACTATCCCCACACATTAACGCTGGATTTTTTAGCGTGCTTTTTCCTTACTCGCACACTTCCCAGGAGTCACCCATCTCAGAATTGCTCCAAGTCAAGCACGCTTAACTATGAAATTCTTCCGTTCCGGGCTACCGAAAAGAAGATGCATCTTGTTAGTATAGGTAGTACCAATTAATTCTTATAAGCTATCCCAAACTGTACAGTCTCACCCCACTGGAAGCCTGTCAGGAGCCGCTTCTTGTTCATGCCCTTTCGTACCGGCGATCACTTTTTTCTCACTCGCACACTTCCTGGGAAAACTTCCCAGGAGGTCACCCATCCCAGAATTGCTCCAAGTCAAGCACGCTTAATTATGGAGATCTTCCGTTCCAAGCTATCGAAAAAAAGATGCATCTTATTAGTATAGGTAGTACTAATTAATTCTTATAATTATAGTCTTTGGAATCTCTCTCTTTTGGGTATCAATTTGATTCATTCATGCATGTAACCCCGTCGGAAGCCTGTCAGGAGCCGCTCCTTGTCCATGCCCTTTCGCACCAGTGATCACTCCCCGCCTTCATCAGCGTTCGGGATGTTACATTATTACATAAAAATTTCTATAAAGAGTTCGACTAGTTCTCAAGATTATTATTGTTCAAGCGGGTTCAATAATTTTTATGGGAGAAGTGTTTTTTATCTCATGGAATCCCAAAGTAACATGGTTTTAGGATTTATAGAAAATCATGAGGGTATTTTGACAATAATTAAACTTCTCCCTTGCAACACGAATTTTCTTAAAACACTTTGATATATAATTTTTCTTTTTGGGTTTGTAAAATGGGTTTATCATTTATAATTTAACATGACCAGAAAAATTTTCCTACACTCACAACATTTTGTGGGGCCCTCAGCAAAAAAATAAAATAAAATTCTGGCACGCAAAATGAATCTCTATAACATAACACAAACATTTTTCCTACAACATAACTCTTATAAAACCCTTGTAAAATATAATCTATCTGGTGTGTTGGAAACACACACACACACAAACACAAATCACAAAATAGAAAAGAGGAAAATGATGAGAGAATATTCACATGACGATTTACTCGGTTTACCCAACGTAGGCTGCATTCAGCTTGTCTATATGCAAATCACTCGGGTTACAAGGAGAATATAAATAGGATTAGAAAACTTTAACAACATATATTCATGGACCCAAGCCCAAACCCCAGTTGTCTTTCTCCGGACCTCGACAACAAAGACTATCATCAGCATGCGAAGTATAAGCTATACCCAACAATGTGACACTTAGGACATGTTTGATACACAACATAAGATAGAGCTTGATAGTATAAGATCTGATAGTATAATGCCTGATTAAATTTTAATACTATTCAGCATTTGGCATGATATTATATAAGATAATATCATGCAATGATTGATAATGCACTGTTTAATACTAGATAGGATAAAAAATACATTTTAATAATGAATTTATTTAATTCTTCCAAATATATCAGATGATATTAATTTTTATAGAGATCTGTTGATCAACGTATCCAATATTAATTTTTATAAAAATAAAAATCTCTAATATTTTAAAAAATTATATATTGAAAAATTATTTTTTATGTAATATATTAATATTAAAATAATATATAATCCTTTAGAATTATTGGTTAATACATCAACCCCTTATCAGGCCTAATCCTACCTTCCTAGATCTGATTAAGTTATATATCATTTTGATGTATAAAGAGATCTTGCTGTATAAGCTTATACTATACGATGGTCAAATCAAACAACTAAAAATGTCATAACATATAGTATAAACTTATATCATCAAGCCTTAAACATTACATCAAACATGTCCTAAATCCAATTTTTTTATATACACTTCTTTTTTAAATATATCTTCCCTCGTACAACAAATTTCTGGCAACAATTTTCATTCCTTATAGAATCCGTTAAACTTAGAATCTCTATCCCGCATAATGTTATTGAACAATGTTGAAAACAGCGAGTCCGGTATGCACTAAAATAATGTTTAGAAACACAGTAACGATCTAGGCGTGTTTTTCAAAGTCCAAGCCAGTAACTAATGTAGCATAGAAATGATGGCAAAAAAATTAATTTATTATTTTTTTAATAAAAAATTACGAAAAAGTAGTCGTTTTAAAAAAAATTATGAAACTATAGCAGTCAATCACGTCCAAAAGGGGGCATGACCACTAGGAGAGAGACACGCCCTGCAGAGGGCGTGACCACCCAGGGGTAACACGCCCAAAGCATGGCGTGACCAAGGGGGGTAACACGCCCAACAGAGGGCGTGATCCACCTGATCTATATAATCCCATTTTCACCATTTTACCTCATTGCACCTCCAATCTTCTCTCCAATCCTCTTCCTCCTCCTTCTCTCTAAATTGATTTTGGAAGGTTTTGCGCAGCGAAGCTCTGTCTCACTCGTTTGTTCATTTTTTTTATTAACAGCAATTAATATATGATAGTTATTAGTGACATAGATAATTGTTAGGGTGTTAGGAAAAAATACTAGTGACTTAGATAATTGTTAGGTTGTTAGAAAAAAATATTAGTGACTTAGATAATTGTTAGGGTGTTAGAAAAAAATATTAGTGACTTATATAATTGTTAGGGTGTTAGAAAAAAATATTAGTGACTTAGATAATTGTTAGGGTGTTAGAAAAAATATTAGTGACTTAGATAATTGTTAGGGTGTTAGAAAAAATGTTAGGATGATCATTCAAGCAATCGTGATTCCCACCTCATTTCGTTACCTTCCAATTTTCACCATACGTTGGTTTAATTACCCTGATCCTCCACGGGCAACCTTGGACGTGCGCGCAACATTTCATGCTTAATTTTGTGGGAGTGCTCTCAACCACAATTGCTTCTTGATGCTCCTTCATGAGGTAGCGCTTGATTGCAATCTGAGCCTCCTTTTTGGATGTAAATTGTTGGTTAACATACAATTTGTCTCCCAATTGCCATGGACCTTGGATTGAACCCGAACTCTGTGTCCATGATTGTGCCTCACTCGGATAATCCCAATCAATATATGTGTAATGTGGAATTTCTGACCAAAAAGGATCAACAGGTGCATCGTCTACACGTACTACGTAATAATAATAATAGAATTGAGTTATTTTCTTAATGGATAATTGCGACATCGAAACACACCGTATATTAATTCGTAGCATACTTTCAGGATGTTCTGGTGCTTGACTCGATGTTGTGTCATGATGTACAACGATACGAGACTCCCCCAAATCATGCCATGGTTGAAGTTCATTACCAGACCTGACACATTCTTCGTCATTGTCCGATGCACTCGCATCCTCTGCAAGAAGACGATCCTCCATTGCAATATTTTCTTCATCATCTTCGTCATACTCCTCATCCATAACCCAAGTAGGGTCATGTTCATCTTCATCATACATGTTAACAGCAGGAGCAACATATGAGGATGCAATAATAGGAGAAGTAGACCTAACTGACCTCATTGGTATAACAACTTCCTCCGCGGTGGTAATATCGACATACAACTCTAGGAAATCCTTTCGGGATTGGTTGGAAAACTCTTCCATTACATATCGATGTCTTCATCATCGACCAATTGCAAGCTCATGTATTGTTCAAGTTGCCATAATCTTGCTGTGACTAGAGTGATCAATTGGTTGTCTGCGAGACATAATTTTTGACGTATTTTCTGATGCAGCTCTGCAACCGTTGAGTTCCGTTTAATACGTGATGGCCTTTTCTCCCCTGCAAAAATAACACCACGACGACCTTCTTCTATCCTACCGTTAAAATAAAGAACAACACGAATAGTATCAGAACTCATTTTAAAAATCAAAATATGAAAAGATAAAATAAAATACGAGTAAACAAGTGCAAACTATCAAAGAGTTTAAGCATAACAATGAGAGAGTTGTGAAGAGTGTGTAGGAGGGTGGACGTTTAAATAGAGTGCAGTTTACTCACTCACGCCCAGGGCTGGGCAGGACCTCCCAGTGGGTCACGCCCTATGTTGGGCGTGTTACCCCTGTGGGTCACACCCTCCCTTGGGCGTGTCTCTCTCCTCCTTGGTCACGCCCTGTTTTGGGCGTGTTACCCCAGGGTGGTCACGCCCTCTGCAGGGCGTGTCTCTCTCCTAGTGGTCACGCCCTCTTTTGGGCGTGATTGACTACTATAGTTTCGTAATTTTTTTTAAAACAACAACTTTTTCGTAATTTTTTATTAAAAAAATAATAAATTAATTTTTTTGCCTAGAAATGATTAATATATGTTCACAATTTTCCACAGGTACAGATGGAAGGTGGTGGCATTGAGTGTTTGATACAGTACAATGTTGATTATCACCAACAAAATAATGATGCGTAGCATTCAGGCTGGTTTGCTACTTGGGTCAATAAATGTTCTTACAAACTCGCTATGGTAACCAAAGAACAAGTGTTAGAAAGAATAAAAAAATAAAAAAATCCAGAGAATGCGCTACATACTTTATCTATATTTCAGCTTGCAAACAAGTATAGTATTTTTGGATTTTCCCATTTCCTTGCTCCTCCCCCTTTACTTTCTCATATCATATCAATATCTCCTCCACCCTCTTTTTTTTTTTTTGTTCTTTTTTATTTGAACTTAGTATTCAACTAACGAAGGAAAATCACCCTTGAACTCAACATTTAAGAAAGGGTTATATTTATCTCATTTAACATGAGATAATTCATTTTCCTACACACACATAACAAAAGTGGGTTCCACTTTTATTTTTTTTCTCTCCAATCATTTGTGGGTCCCTGTTATTATTTTGTTTCACCAACATAAGATACTTTATCTACATCAACATAAAAAAAATACTCCCCTTAAAGAAAATAATGAGGGTATTTTGACAATAATTAAACTTCTCCTTTGCAACATGAGTTTTCTTAAAACAACTTGATATATATATATATATATATATATATATATATATATATATATATATATATATATATATATATATATATATATATATATATGAGGCAGGATTGACACCAGTGTCAAAACTGAAGCTTGACATCTCATGTGAGCGCCGTTAGATCAAAAAAGATCCACGGCTCTGATTTGTGAGCATGTGACACCGTTGATCTTTTTTGTTCTAACGGCTATCAGATGAGGTGTCAAATTTTAAATTTCACACCGGTGTCAAATGATCCTACCTCTATAAACATTTCTACAGCAACTTTAGATAAGCTTATCTACAGCTGCCATTTTTAACTATGTTCTCCCGGGAGAACATAGTTATAACGTTAAAGTTGCTCTTTTCTCTCTCTCCTTAGTTACTTTTCAGAACTTTTTTGCTAATATAAGTGGGATCAACGAACAAGATTGAGAGTGTAACGTATACTGGTGTAAAATGATCCTGACCCATATATATATATATATATATATATATATATATATATATAGGTTTTATAATTCTCATGTTAAATGAGAATTGAAATCTCATGTTGTAGAGATAAAAAACATGTGGGACCCATGTGGTAGAAAAAATTATATGAGACCCATATCAGCACGGAAATCGAAGGGTGTGTAGGAAAATTTTAATTCTCATGTTGCATGAGAATTATAAAACCCACATATATATTTTTGTTTGTAAAATATAATTTTATCTCATGTGTGTTGGAAATCAACAACACTAAAGCACATGAAATCGACACACACACACACACACTAAAACACGAATTGCAAAATAGAAAAGAGGAAAAGGATGAGAGAATATTCATACGACGATTTACCTTGATTCATTCAATGTAGGCTTCGTCTAGTTTGTCTGTAATATGTTTATCTTATCGTCACTCATTACAAGTCAGTCAGTTTATAAGGAAAATATAAATAGGATTAGAAAACCTTAACAATAGCAACTCAAGCCCCAATTGTTTTTTCTATTGACCCATATAACAAGAGACATGCGAAGTATGAATAATCATATCCCAGCAGTGTGACACTAAATCCAATTTTTGTATATACACTTTCTTTTTTATATAAATCTTCCCTCATACAACAAATTTCTGTCAACAATTTTCATTCCTTATAGAATCCGTTAAACTTAGAATCTCTATCCTACACAATGACAATGTTATTGAACAATGTTGAAAACAGTGAGTCCGGTATGCACTAAAACAATGTTCAGAAACGCAGTAACGATCTAGGCGTGTTTTTCAAAGTCCAAGCCAGTAACTAATGTAGCATAGAAATGATTAATATATGTTCACAATTTTCGGAAGGTACAGATTGAAGGTGGTGGCATTGAGTGTTTGATACAGTACAATGTTGATTATCACCAACAAAATAATGATGTGTAGCACTCAGGCTGGTTTGCTACTTGATCTAAATATTGGGTCAATAAATATTCTTACAAACTCGCTATGGTAACCAAAGAACAAGTGTTAGAAAGAATAAAAAAATAAAAAAATCCAGAGAATGCGCTACATACTTTATCTATATTTCAGCTTGCAAACAAGTATGGTATTTTTGGATTTTCTCATTTCCTTGCTCCTCCCCCTTTTCTTTCTCATATCATATCAATATCTCCTCCACCCTCTCTTTTTTTTTTTTTTTGTTCTTTTTTTTTTTGAACTTAGTATTCAACTAACGAAGGAAAATGACCCTTGAACTCAACATTCTGGTAATACTGAAGCCTATTTCAAAGTTCAAATGATTAATTCACCAGTGCACTTCTTCTCTTCACCCGATTGAATCCTTAATTTCTTGTTCCATATATAAGATTGTCTTCAACCTTAATTGACTTTACAAGAATCTAGAGCATTAAATTCAATAGGAGATAATACTCATATATCAACCCCATTTGTACATGCTAAAAAAAGGTCAATGGAGATAGACTTCATCATATCCTCATAGCTTCTTCAGGGTAAACCTGTCCAAGTCCAAGTCCATGCCACTTTTAGCTAACACCCCTCATCATCCAAAGACAAAAATAATATAAATAGTATATAGGGAAAAAGAAGCATCCTTTTAAATTTTGTGTCCTAAGTGATTTACACAAAATATGACCGGTCATACTTTATATAAATCTGGAAAGTTGTTTATTTTTTCTCTCTCCCCATTCACATCGCTGACGTATAAAGTGAAAAAAAAAAGTAACTTTTCAGATTTACACAACGTATGACCAGTCATACTTTGTGTAAGTAACTAAAAAGGACACAAGTTGTATCCATTTAAATGATACACACTAAACCCTACTATATATTAATTAAAACCTTTAAATGGTTCTATTAGTCCTTTACCTGAAATTGCCTGTCTTCACTGAAGCTGTAGCTGAAGCTGCGGTTGCTTAAGCTTCTACTACTTTGGCTTACAGTTCTAAGTTTCAATTCTCCCCTGTGGGTTGTCATCTCATCCAATATCTCTGCATCATAATAATCTTCTGATCTGTCATCACTGTCAGTATCATGTGGCTCCTTATCCTGATCAAACATTTTCAACATTAGTTAGAAACCTTGGATTGTAAAGTATATACAAATATGCACAAAAAATGTATTCATAATAAATCTTACCCTCATATTATGGGTAGCATGTGCATTACCAACAATTTCCTCGTACCCAGAAGCATCTAGTTCCTGAAGATGGTTAGGCTTGAATAGCTTTGGAAGCAAATGTTCTCTTATTGTTATGAGAAGGAAGAAAGGTAGTGGAAACAATATTCCTCCAATAGGTATCCATGTCAATCCGTAACAGATCACAAAATATACAAACTGTAAGAGTGTAAATGCAGCTATGGTCTTGAATGGTACTGACTCCATGAATGAGGCATGAGAACCTTCCAAAACTCTGCCCAAACAGACAAGCATTAGTACAATGACAAAACTGAACACGTGATTATGGTTCAAGTACCATGCATGAGCATGTTGTTGAAATGAAAATCATTGCAGCAAGACTTGAGACATTGGGAATGGATGTGCATGAGAATTTTCTGGTGCATTTCATCCCTCTTTCTAGATTACTAGCTCTGCTAAAAAAAACCACTCCCCGTTATACCCGACTAGTGAGTGTGGGGTGGAGGAAATCCTTGTACGCAACCTTACCCTTGCATAATTGCAAAGAGGCTGTTTCCTAGATTCGAACCTATGACCTTTCAGTCATGAAAGAACAGTTTTACCACTGCTCCAGTTCGCCCCTTTCTAGATTACTATCTTTGCTAATATGGTAAAAGGTATTTCCATCACAATCACAAATAAAAGAGAGCTTTGGAAACCATGAAGCAATCTTCAAATTCAAAACCATTTAGTGTTTATTAGAATTTAGAACTTTACTCATAAGAATATACTTACTTGTAGAGCCGGCTTGGGGTGATGAAGAGAAGCGTTATCCTTTCCCAAAATTGATTCCCTGGGAGACTATCAATTGCCATGTAAGCAAAATATCCCCATAGAACTGAGGTAGGTATCCTTTTGATGACAGGGACTGCTAAAAGAGATAGACCAACTAGGAGAGATTGCAATAAGTTGCTCATTCTTTGCTCATTAACCCGGACAGGTAGATATGCATCTATGTGTTTATCAGGATCAAAATTTTCCTTTGCACCATCTTTTACATCAGATTTCATTACAGCCTCCTTCAAATTCTCCAACTCTTTATCCTGGACCAAATTTTAAAAAGTTGATTTAGTTACTCTTGGACATGTACCCTCAGAAATAAATATCTATCAAGGCAGCAATACTTACAGTAGGTGCTGTATCCATTTCTATAAACACAGCTTGCATCTTTCCATATAATTCAGAGTTGCTCCCTTGTTGCTTAATGCATTCCTTGGCACTTTTTACCACCTTCTTTCGGATCAACTGCAAATTGATAAATGGTATATAATCTATTTGAGTTGATATTTTAGACTTCAAAGAGTTTTCATGCAAAAGATGGTACTTACCTGCCTCCTGAGAACTGCTAAACTCTTTGTATGCATGGGAGACTGAGGAAGGACTCCATTTGATGGAGGAAGGCCAAGAATACCGCAAATCAGAGTCTAAAGATCAAAAGGATATATATATGTCATGCAACTTTATAACATGGAATAACATAAAGCAACAAAACTTTAGACAAAATAACATACCATTATTCCAAGCAGGAAAATATCATAGTGGTAGGCAGATGGTTTTTGAAGGTTATATTCCTTCTGCTGAGCCATCTTTGAAGCTACACTGTGATCAAAAAAGTATAAACCTGCTATCATCACAGCTGGAACAAATGCCCCAAAGATATAAACCAAAGGTACCTTCCCCATATCCTGCAGTTTGCATTCAACCATGTTAGATGATTTTTAGGACTTGCATAACATGAAATTAGTCATTGCTCTCAGTTCACAATGTTGAACGCACGTCTTATATAAGAGCAACGGGAGATATGAAATCAAGAGAGGTAAGAAAACAATATTTTGTGCTAAGCATCCTGCACCATGGAAGGGACTAATTATGTTTCATAAGAAGATGAAAAAATTATACTACTTGCATGTGTAACAA
>JAVKPL010000442.1:0-14730 GCA_032173675.1 Gastrolobium villosum
TTCATCTCTTTAACATAATCATGTCCTATTATTCAATTCAAGTAGATAATAGGATGTAAGTTCAATATTAAAATTTTCTACATCTGTTTTCTTTTCATTAATATATAATTCCAAAACCAGATGAAAAATAAAAAGAGCATAATTAATTATTATGCCAATCACGTATTTTCTTCAATTCAGTGGATTAAGTAGATGGCTTGATAATCTTAGCAGCTCAATAAATGACAATATTTTTTATATAAAGCATACAGCATAAGATGTCAATTGTAAAAAGCACTCTTTGATCTGGAATATTCTCAACAGAAATTAAATCTCAGAAAATATAAAAGTTTTCCTAATAATGCTTGACTGTTACATTGAGCTTAAGAGTAGCTCTAAGATTAGCTATATCCATGAACTCTGTTTCCATAATCCCATACCCCTTAACAAACCGAAAATAACCAGTGCCGGACACAACTCCGAATTCTCGTTCCTTCATCGTGAAGATATCTGATCCCTGAATCTCCAAGCTGCTTCCTTTGAACTCACCACCGGTGAAGATCACTGAAAAAACCATGTACAAGCCTTTACCGTCAAGCTGAGAATTTATGTACACGCCCTGGGCCCTACCAATGAGTGTTGAGTCTATGCTGGGTCCATCTGTTACTGGGTCATCCACGATTGCGACGGTGCCGAACTGTAGGATACTAGAGTTGGGTCCACTCTTTCCGGCCACCGTGGCTGCCGTGGTGTCCTCGCCGGTGAAGTGGTCGTGGACATAGAAGACGAGGTTGGTTTGATTTGGTTGGAGCCTTGGGAAGGTGTAAGCCACGTAGAGGATGGTCACCGTGAAGATGAAGAAGAAAAAGTTTGAAGTGAGGTTCAGTGGATTGGTCATGGGTGATGAACCCTTCTATGTCTCTTGTTTCTACTGTTAGCGTTGAATTTTATTGTGGTGAAGATGCTTATGTGTTGATTAATCGAGATTCCTATTGCAAAGCGACAAAAGGGGGCTTACCAATTTCATATTCGGGGCTCTTTTGTACTTTAATTCAATTTGGATTTTTTTATGAATTCAGCAATAAAATATGTGTTTTATATTTCTCATTTATTTGTAGAGACAAAAAGCATGAGACTCGTATGTTAGAAAAAGTTATGTATAGGATATATGTTGGCACAAAAATCGAAGGGTGTGTAGGAAAATTCAAATTCTCATATGAGAATTATAAAATCCATAAAATATTGCTATATATAAAGAAAGGGTTAATCTTTTCTCATTTTACATGAGAAAAGATCCTCATGTTATATACATAATTAAAAAGTGGGTCCTATTTTTTATTTTTTTGTCTTTTCACTTTTTTATGGACCCCACTTATGAATTGAGAGTGTGACATTAAAAAATTTTCTCATGTAAAATGAGAAAATTAATTCCCATAAAAATGTCATAGGGGGTTTGATAGATTTAAACCCTGATATTTTCATTTCATCTTATTCTTGAAATATTTAAAGTGGTTTAAGTACTTGAAGTTTATTGGTGTGATATTTTCATATCATCCTTCTGTAAGCTCCTCAGTTTTTAGCATATGCATTTGAGACCTCAAATTTTATCAAAAAGAAAGGATGCATGGAATAGGCTAAGGTATTGTTTGGTCGGGGAGAAGTGAAAATATGGATGGGTAAGTGCATGTGGGTATCTAATAAAATCACGTTTGGTACTCCGTTTTCGGTTTCTTTTCCCATCAAACAGTTTTCCTAGCAAATCAAGAAGAGGACCAAAAATTGGATATCTTCGCTGTTGAGAAAGCATTTGAAGATGTGGAATTTCTCTTAAAATCCGGATAAGTGAAAAAGTTGATGAATGGCATGCCAAATTTACCCCTATTGTGGTTCGAAGGATGTAATAAAATGGTTTCATTTATGCGAGAATAGTTTTATAATTTCATTAAGTTTTCTCATCAATATTTTATTTTCAACCAAACACACATTCAGAAATTTAATTCAATTTTCCTGGTAAAATTTTACCCAACCAAACAAGAAGAATACTTTGCAACTACTCAAGTTAGCGCTCAAAAAGGCCACTTTATTTTATCCCTTTTCCCTGTTGTCTTTTGACAAAAAAAAGTGACAAATTTGACATCTTAGGCTATTCCATGCATCCTTTCTTTTTGATAAAATTTGAGGTCTCAAATGCATAGGCTAAAAACTGAGGAGCTTACAGAATGAACGTAACCAAATGATTGTTTACAAAGTTGTTTGATTCTTGAAACTCTGTTATAGAGTATTGTGAGCTCTGGATGCTGACATGCGACTACCTTTTCCAACTAAGAACAGTGAGCGAGGAAGATGGAGAGGGAAAGAGATTGCACCTTTTTTTGCTTGAATATCCTTGTTATTTTCTCCTCTGTGTTAGTGAGCCTAGTCTCTGCTGACCCCAGCACTGCTTTAATTAGCATACTAAACCCTGTTTATTTAAGATCACTCAAAGAAAAAGATACAAAGTGCTATATTTTCACTGGTAAGAAACTTGATTAAGGCGATGATGATTCTACTTATGTTTCTTTGAAGTCTATGTTTTGGGTGTAGATATATAGTTATATGGATATCTGATCTGGATTGATATTATAATAAGAAAAGATTCAAATTAAAAGCCTTCATCACCAAGAAAAATCATAGTTAACACTGCAATCTCATCTCTATCACAAGTTTATCTCATCAAGTTCCTCAGTATTAAATGGTACAGTCATATTACTTTGGCACCAGCACAAGCAAAACTTATCTGAGCCACCTACAGTGACCAATTAGAAGACCTGATGACTCACCACTTGCAAGATGATCATCTCCCAAGCTGGTTATATCTCCACTATAAATACATGTGTTAACACAATGGTACATAAACCTGCTTGAACCAAACCTGACTTGAGCGACGGAGTGTCTTACAGGTACACCCTCATCTTGTTCCATTGAAGACTTGGGTTAAACTGCAAGATGCTCTGACCCAAAATGGTTCCAGGCTTTTTGTGTAGAGGAAGATCACATGATCAGCCCAGTTATAAAACCCCGTGATAAGATATATTTTTATTTTTTATTTTTTGATTATTTGGGACTCTTTTTTTGGACTCAGCAAAATTTGGCTGACTTGAATGCAAGAGGATACATAAAGGAATTGGAATAAGTGAATCTGATGATCTGACTAGAAGCTAAAGGTTTCCTTCCATTCACCAAACAATCATCATAGGATAGCCTCTTGAACAATCTGGGGTTGATTATTCTTGCAGAAGCAAACCAGCCACAGTGAAGGTGGATGTCGTATGGAGCACACTCAGAAACACAGGTGTTGACTATTTGCACAACGTACAGTGGGATTCCAGATGTTGACTCTCTACTTTGTGAGATGCTTATGTCTCTGTTTGTGCAAGAACCTGATGAGGATCAAAGACACTTTCAGAAGGGAACCAAAACGAAAAAATTCATCTCATACATCAAAACATAAAGGTTATAAATTTAGAACTACCATAAATACCACGCAACAAAAACTTTCTAGATAAAGGGTGTTCGTGTTCTGCTTTCACTGACACTGTTATGGACCCGTTTCTGTCTTTAAGGGAAGAATGCAGAATACTGGTTGAAGAACCTGCTAACAACATGATAAACATAAGCTTCAAAGAAGGATTATAAGGTTGTCTTTTTTTTTTTTTCTGTACCTGAATGTATTTCCACATTGCCAAATGCTAGGGGCATTATGAAGTAGAGGAAGAACAGGGAGAAGTAGTTCATGATGGTCATGTTAGTCTCGAGGGGTGGCTATCTTTCTTTCCAGGGAAAAATTTGAAGACGTACGAAGGGGAGGGGGGGATTTGTAGTACAAGAATGGTGATGTAGTTTTGGAGATTTTAGGTGCCTGATGGGTTCAGGAAGGTGAGGTCACCAGATGCTTCTAACAGTCTCATCCCATTTCTCTTTATATATATGTACATAAACACAACAAACATGCTTGGTCATGAGATTGTATATGTACATCAAGACATAAATTTAATGAAAAAAATGAATGTAATTTTATACATGCGGATTACTGTTTATATAGAATTACCTTGTTCTTGCCTAGGTAAAAGGAAGACAACAGCCATTCAATGCACAATGGTAAAACGCCAAAAGCTATTTTCCTATCCCAGTGCAGATTACAAAGTACAGACAAGCTGTTTGGTCCAAAGTTATGTTGAAACATTTTACCCTTGTACTAAATTACACACTTCAACTCTTCTAAGGAAAATTGTATTCTTTACTAGTAATCTAGAATTAATTGACTAAAAAAAAAGGCAAAGCAAAGAAACTCTGTGATTGAAGGACTCAGCAAAAAATGCTAAACAACACCACCTAAACCCTTTTCTCCTAGCCTAGTAGCCGTTATGAAATTTGTAATATCCCGAGCGCTGATGAGGGCGGGGAGTGATCGTCGGTGCGAAATGACATGGACAAGGAGCGGATCCTGACAGGCTTCCAGCGTGGGGGTTATATGCATGGATGAATCGAATTGACACCCAAAAGAGAGGGATTCCAAAGACTGTGCAGGTATGAGACTGCACGGTTTGGGATAGCTTATAAGAATTAATTGGTACTACCTATACTAACAAGATGCATCTTCTTTTCGATAGCCCGGAACGGAAGAACTCCATAGTTAAGCGTGCTTGACTTGGAGCAATTATGTGATGGGTGACTTCCTGGGAAGTTTTCGAAGTGTGCGAGTGAGGAAAAAACACACTGAAAAGTCTCGTGTTAGTATGTGGGGATAGTCATTGATTCTTGGAGTGACCGGGTGTTACAAAATTGACGAAAGCGTTAATAATAAACCTTATGAAAATGAAAATTAATTCATTTTGCATCCTTACTAATTTCTATGTAGCTAACTAATCTTCTTCGCAGGGAATTCCTTTTGTTGGTTTAACCCAAGAGGCTAAAATGAAAGAAAACTTTTTGTTGATCAAATAGTAAGTTACCCTTTTTTGTCTCCACAGTCTCAGCTCAGCTCATGCTTTACTCAAATCCAATATTCCATTTTACCCCTTTTCTTTCTCTGATAAGTCTTTAGTTACCTACCTGTCTTCTTTATAATCAGATGGAACTAGCATCTAGAGACAGTACAACACACCATGAGTTCTGAGCTGTAAGAAGAAAGTAATGGGGGAGTAATGGCAGCCCCCTATGTCATAAGAATTAAGAAAACTAAACAGTTTCAGAAACTTGTAGGATAGCCTCTTATTTTTCTAATATGATGATAAATTTCCACTTTTGCTTCGCCCTACAGATTATAGATATATTCCAACTTCGACAGGGAAACTTCCACCAAAGTAAATCTCATTCATGAGTGGCATGCATGTATATGCAAACACGGTTGCATGCATATATATCATATCTTTTTTCCTCTAAATTACAAACTCTTTTTTGCCGACAATATTGTTGAATAAACTTTAAATGTTTTGTTAGTTTTATATTTAATAGTCTTAATTAAGTAGTCATGTGTTTAGGTAAGTGAAAGGCCAAAAGTTAGAGAGGCCAAGAGTTGGAAGTTTAGTTTTGTGGTTTATGGCTAATTTAATGTTTGGTTCATGGAAAGACAATCTAGTGCCTATATAAACTAATCCATATTGTAAGCAATATATCACAAGAAAAAGAGAAATACAAGTTTTGTCTTCTCTACAAGAAAATAGTTGATTTTATTTTAAGTTCTACATTATAGTGATACCACAAATTGGTATCAGAGCTATGGAGAGGGGGAGTGATATGGCACTACCTAAGTTGACGAAGGAGAACTACGAGAATTGGAGCATCCAGATGAAGGCTCTTCTCGGATCCCAGGACGCTTGGGAGAATGT
Source organism: Gastrolobium villosum (assembly GCA_032173675.1). Taxonomy (NCBI): domain Eukaryota; kingdom Viridiplantae; phylum Streptophyta; class Magnoliopsida; order Fabales; family Fabaceae; genus Gastrolobium; species Gastrolobium villosum. Next base: position 5,847 of record JAVKPL010000442.1, read on the forward strand.
TCAAGCAGGTTTTGTAGAACCACAGGACACTGGAGGCCATTCGGCGGCTCAAACCAAAGCGTTGAAAGAGACGCGTGCAAAAGACAAGTTGGCGTTATTCATGCTCTTCCGAGCTGTAGACGAATCCGGGTTCGAGAAGATAGCAAATTGTGAGACCTCAAAGGCAGCCTGGGACATCTTGGCAAATGTCTATAGAGGAGCTAACCGGGTTAAACAAGTCCGGCTTCAAACCCTTCGTGCCGAGTTGGAGGGAATGAAGATGAAGGACACGGAAGGAGTATCCGGGTTCGTTGCCCGGGTTCAAGGAATTGTGAACCAGTTAAAACGGAATGGAGAAGATATACATGACACCAGAGTGGTGGAGAAAATCTTGAGATCTTTGACAGACCAGTTCGAAAACGTGGTTTGTGCCATAGAGGAATCCAAGGACCTGTCTACACTCACCATTGACGAGTTGGCGGGTTCCCTTGAAGCGCATGAACAAAGAAAGAAGAAGAAGGAGGAAACTCTTGAGCAGGCACTTCAGACCAAAGCAACAATTAAAGATGAGAAGATGCTCTATTCTCAAAATTTTCGAGGTAGAGGACGTGGCCGCGGTGGACGAGGTACTAGCCGTGGTGGTAGAGGTCGAGGCCGAAGTCAAGAAGTGTATAATGATGAGGTAGGACAGTCAAATCAACAAAACTGAAGAGGACGAGGACGAGGTCGACGAGGAGGTCGGTCACACTATTCAAACATCGAGTGTTACAAATGTGGAAAGTTTGGTCACTTTGCAAAAGATTGTAACTCGGACAAGTGTTACAACTGTGGTAAAGTCGGACATTTCGCAAGAGAATGCAGAGAGGAGAAAAAGGTGGAGGAGACGTCCAACCTAGCCACAGAAGGCGAGATGAAGGATGGTGTCTTGTTAATGACACACAGTAAAGGAAGTCCAGACGATGACATGGAGTGGTATCTTGACACAGGTGCGAGCAACCACATGTGCGGACATAAGGACTTCTTCAAGGAGATGAGAAAGGTGGAAACCGGACATGTTTCGTTCGGGGATGCCTCAAAGGTTGAGGTAAAAGGCCGAGGTACGATCTGTTTCCTACAAAAGGACGGGTTAATTGGCTCAATTCGAGATGTGTACTATGTACCCGACCTAAAAAGCAATATTTTAAGCATGGGTCAACTGATGGAGAAAGGTTACTCGGTTATTATGAAAGACCGGGTATTGTATTTGAAAGATGAGCAAGGTCGGCTGATAGTTCGGGTTCAAATGGGTAAGAATCGTATGTATAAACTAAATCTGAAATGTATACAGGTTGAATGTTTACAAGCCGAGGTGGAAGATAAGGCGTCACTTTGGCATCTCCGGTTTGGTCACCTACATTATGGTGGTCTAACCGAGTTGGCAAAGAAGAAGATGGTGGAAGGGTTACCTGACATCAACTTTGAAGGAAAGTTTTGTGAGAGTTGTGTACTTGGCAAGCATGCCAGGACCACGTTTCAGAAGATGGCAAGATTCCGGGCTAAGCAACCTCTGGAACTAATACATACCGACTTGTGTGGACCCATCAATCCGGGTTCCTTCAACGGTAAGAAGTATTTTATTTCCTTTATTGATGATTTCTCACGGAAAACTTGGGTTTACTTTCTGAAGGAGAAGTCCGAGGTGTTTGATGTGTTCAAAAGGTTCAAGGTGATGATTGAGAAGGCAACAGGAAACTATATCAAATCGGTGCGGTCTGACAGAGGTGGGGAATATACCTCAACAGCGTTTATGTCTTTCTGTGAGGAACAGGGGATAAGGAGGTTTCTAACAGCACCATACTCACCACAACAGAATGGCGTGGCTGAAAGGAAGAACCGGACTATTCTTGACATGGTTCGGTCAATGCTGAAGAACAAAAGGATGCCGAAGGAGTTTTGGGCGGAAGCTGTGCAGTGTGCTGTGTATGTGCAGAACCGATGTCCACATTCGAGCTTGGATGATAAAACTCCACAGGAAACATGGAGCGGTCAAAAGCCTTCAGTGGCTCATCTCAGAGTTTTTGGCAGTGTAGCCTATGCACACATACCGGACCAGCTCAGAACCAAGCTCGAGGATAAAAGCAAGAAATATGTTTTTATTGGATATGATGAAAAAACAAAAGGGTATAAGCTGTTTGACCCCGTCAACAAGAAAGTCATAGTAAGCAGAGATGTAAAGCTCAATGAAGCAAATGAGTGGGACTGGAACAATTCTTCTGAGGTAAACTTTGAAGACGGAATCTCAACACAAATTATCAACCCGGCAAGTCCTGAAGCTTCTGATGATGAAGATGAGGTACGACAACCCAGGATGCGAAGCATACAAGACATATATGAGTCAACAAGTGAGGTACATTTTGTTTGTCTTCTTGCAGACTCTGAGAACATAAGTTTTGAAGAAGCCATCCGAGATAAGAAATGGCAAGATGCCATGGATGAGGAGATAGAAGCCATTGACCGAAATAACACATGGGAGTTAGCCGAGCTACCAGAAGGAAGTCGGCCCATTGGAGTGAAGTGGGTGTTCAAGAAGAAGTTGAATGCTCAAGGGGAGATAGAACGATATAAAGCTCGACTAGTTGCAAAAGGTTATAAGCAGAAGGCTGGAATTGACTATGACGAGGTGTTTGCCCCTGTTACAAGGATGGAGACAATTCGGCTACTCATCTCACAGGCTGCCCAATACAGATGGCCAATGCATCAAATGGATGTTAAGTCGGCATTTCTGAATGGTGTTCTTGAAGAAGAAGTTTATGTGGAACAACCGCCGGGCTACATGAAGGCAGGAGAAGAGAAGAAGGTGCTGAGATTGAAGAAAGCACTTTACGGGTTGAAGCAAGCACCACGGGCATGGAATGCTCGTATTGACAAATATTTCAAGGAGAATGGACTTGAACAATGTCCATATGAACATGCTGTTTATGTCAAGAAAAATGGAGGAGACTTGTTAATTGTGGCTCTTTATGTTGACGACCTCATTTTTATGGGAAACAATGCCAAGATGATACAAGAGTTCAAGAGCACAATGACAAGAGAGTTCGAAATGACAGATCTCGGTTTGATGAAGTTCTTTCTTGGTTTGGAAGTAAAACAAAATGAGAAGGGAATCTTCGTGTCACAGGAGGCTTATGCAAAAAAGATTTTGAAGAAGTACAAGATGGAAGATTGCAACCCAGTTTCAACACCAATGGAACCCGGTTCAAAACTCCCTAAGTTTGATGGAGGAGACCGTGTTGATGCAAGCAAGTACAGAAGTTTGGTGGGAAGCCTACGTTATCTCACATGCACGAGGCCGGATATCTCGTTAAGTGTCGGCATAGTAAGTCGGTTCATGGAGGAGCCGAGATACACACATTGGAAGGCGGTAAAGAGAATTCTGAGGTATGTTCAAGGTACAGTTTCACACGGGTTACACTACTCGAGCTCGGCAAAATACAAGTTGATTGGATATTCTGACAGTGATTGGTGTGGAGACGTAGATGATCGAAAGAGCACGGCTGGTTATGTGTTTTTCATGGGCAACACGGCATTCACCTGGATTTCGAAGAAGCAACCTATTGTGACACTGTCGACATGTGAAGCTGAATATGTAGCTGCATCTTGGTGTGTTTGTCATGCAATGTGGCTCAGGAATTTGCTAAGCAAGTTGGAGGAAAAACAAGTCGGTCAAACTGTAATCCGAATTGACAATAAGTCGGCTATAGAGCTAGCCAAGAACCCGGTAAATCATGAAAGAAGCAAGCATATTGACGTCCGATTTCACTTCATCCGGGATCAAGTAAAGGAAGGAAATGTGGAGCTAACACACGTGACCAGTCAAGAGCAAGTCGGGGACATCTTCACAAAGCCACTGCCGACGTTGCTGCTCAACAATTGCAAGAAGATGCTTGGGATGAAAGATGGCAGAACCATTTAAGTTTATGAAGGAGAATTGTTGAATAAACTTTAAATGTTTTGTTAGTTTTATATTTAATAGTCTTAATTAAGTAGTCATGTGTTTAGGTAAGTGAAAGGCCAAAAGTTAGAGAGGCCAAGAGTTGGAAGTTTAGTTTTGTGGTTTATGGCTAATTTAATGTTTGGTTCATGGAAAGGCAATCTAGTGCCTATATAAACTAATCCATATTGTAAGCAATATATCACAAGAAAAAGAGAAATACAAGTTTTGTCTTCTCTACAAGAAAATAGTTGATTTTATTTTAAGTTCTACATTATAGTGATACCACAAATATGTCAGCCTTTAACTTACACCACTTTAGTCCAATGGATTTTAAGACTTGGAAGAAGTCACAACTTATAATAAAATTATAATATTTTAGTTCCTTTATATTTTTGTGTATGCACAATATAAATGTATCAATCTTCAGCAATCTTTGCTATAATTGTCACCTACACTGTTACACAGAAGTTAAGTTACACACGTGAGAAGAGGGTTCAAACCCCAGTTGCTGTTGCTACTCTATGCCCACTAATATGGGGCTATATGTGGCCTATAAGGGAGAAGCAAACCTTTATTCAGTCTTCCAACAACCGTAGTACGGTAGTAGTCACTATATATTAGGTTGCTAAAAAGGCAAAGCCGCGTTTTATCAATATATATGAAATAATAAATGAAAAGGTTATATCTTTCTTTCTGATGCTTTTCAGAGGCACATGTTGTGGGTTCACAAAACGTTTGGACTCAGCTTAACTTTCAAGTTCAGATAGATAGAAGAATCACTGTGAACATTATTTATTGATTTGCAATTTACAGCAACCTATGGTGTTAGAAGAGAACCAGCCCATCCATTCATGCATATATATGACCATGTGATGGGAGTTTCTATCCTTGGCTAAACTTTTACAAACTTGTTTTTGGATGATACTTATTTTCAAACATGTACTCTCACATTGATTGGATGAAAGACTAATGTGACATTTATAAGGTCTTGGGCACTCCCACCCTTTGAGATAACTTTTGGGGTGATGTATCGTAATGTTCTTTACATGATATTAGAGCCTCGCCGTCCCTTCGAGCTAGCTTTTGGGTGGTGTATCCCCAAGATTCTTTAAAATTGATTTTATAGTGAAAAAATTTATGTTTAGGAATTTTTATCTCAAAATAAGTTTGTAATGAAATTTAATATCTGTAAAATTATCTAGTTGTGGATAAGACTTGCTTCTTATTGTGGAATATTTTTAACATTATAAAGTAAATGTAAAATCACATTTTTTTTTCATTGACCAATAGAAATAGCTTTGGATAGCATCAGAATTTCTCAACCTAAAGGGTTGGTCATCGGCGATTACCAAAAAAAAAAAAAAAAAAGAAAGAAAGAAAAAAAAGGGTCGGTAATCGGTTTATATTTATGAAGATTATTAACATTGATTCGAAGGATATATAATTATTTGAACCTGTTTATTCAATGCAAGCTCTGAATATCACAGCTGAAAATTTAAACAATGATTGGCATAATCTTGCTGAACCTTGGTTTTTATACGTAAAAATTATTATTATTATTTTTTGAATACAGAAAATTATTTGTTAACTACAAAATCATTGGACCATTGATGAATGACTCCCATTAATTATTTGGCTATACATGTTTTGACATGACCAGCACATTTTGATCTTCAGGTAACTAAATGCATGTGCAGGTTAAAAAGTGTTAGAGTTGTGGTGGAATAACACGAACCATGAAATCAATTAATGAAGGCAACGAATGTGCCCACTTGGGTGCCAGTGCCACAGCTAGAATAGGAGAAAATAGGTTAAAATATAGTTGTAGTATTTAACATCTATTTTTAATCTAATTTCTATATTAAAAAAGTTTTTAATTTTTTTTTTATATTTACAATTATTTTTAACATCATTTTCATTGTCTATTATTATCATTATAGTACAAAAAAATTACATGAAAATTATTGTGAAATATATTAATCAAATTATAAAATATTATTATATGGGCTATTTTTTCCCAATAATATAAGAATAATAAATCTTACGTTAAATTTTGGTCATTGATTTACTAATATCTAAATACTCATATATCTAATAAATCAGAATAGTTATATATAAATAAAATCAACTGTATATTGAAATTGTAACTTATATCAATGTAAAATAATCATAATTAACCATTATTATATATAGGGAATATAAATATAATATTTTTATTCTTATACATAATATTGTTTTTAATTTTTTCCATGCATTTTATTGTATTATAACAATAATATACGATGAGAAATAAATCAAAAGTAATTTCTTATTGAGGATTAAAACCAAAAAAAATTGTATAAAAATTAAGTTAAAAGTAAAACATGATATATATAGAATCTTGATTGAATATTATTGAAATTTGGACGGATTCTAAAATAATCTTTTAAAATACTAATTGAATACCATATAACTTTTTTTCAATTTTTTAAAATTCTAATTGAATATCAATAAATTTTTTTGTTCAAAAATAATCCATTAAAATTCTTTAAAATCTCAATTAATACACCCCCTAATTATAATTATTGTTAAAATCAGTCTTGTGGCACTTTGGAGACCAGTTGCGCTATCAGCTGAACTGAAAAAACATGCAGCAAAGTGGCAATATTCAGTCCTCGAATTTTTGAGGAATTATGGTTTGTTTGATTCCTAGTTGAACCTCATCATTCAAAAAGCACTGACCGAAGCTGCTTCTGCCGAAGCTACAATTTCTTCAGTCCAAAGGTGCTTCAAATTCCTAACTTGTCCACATCGTCACTTCCAACCCCTGATTCTTACTTAGAAGCTTAGACAATCATTTAATCCGTAATTACAGTTTGCAAAAGGTTTCCTTTAATCCCCAAATTCTTGTTGATTACTTGTTCAATTGATAATTTACTTTGCTTGTTTCTCGTTGACCTTTTTGACGTGTAGGGTAGGCATTAACTTTTTAATAATTAATATTTAATATTTAAAAATTCTAAATCCTAGTAACCTATGAGTAAATTTGTTGTAGCATTGTTTTAAATACATACTCACTCTTATAATATTAAAAATAGAGTAAGGAACCTTTTATAAATTACATTATGTATTCTCATAAGTATATTAATAATTGAATGTATTTTTGGGAATATATAGTGTAGGTTGTAAACAAAAAATTTATAAAAAGAACCCTCCCCATATATTAAAACTGAAGAATTTATTTTATTACCATGTTTTATATTAGGAAAATTTACATTTTTTTTCTCATGTCATCATTTTATTCTTTGAAGTTTTTTCTCATCATTTTAGTTTTTTAATAATATAAATTGTGATTAATTGATCCTCCAAGGATAAATCATATAAAATAATGTACCAAATTAGTTTCTAAATTAAGATTATATCATATTCACTCCTCTAAATTTAATAAATAAGATCTAATTTGATAGTATTTTGTATATATTTTTTTAGTAATCTGAAAGGCTAAAGCCAGCTCCACATAAACTAAAGTATTTTGTATACTTAAAACCTATGTAGCACCGATACCGACACGGGACACGTGACACGATACGACACGACACTCCGACGCGTTAATTCTAAAAAATGTTAGATTTCGACACGTTAGGACACGTTTTGATATTAAATAATATTTTTAATTTATGTAGTATATATTATATTTAATATTCAATAATTTAACAAAAAAATGAATCTAAACCTATAATATTCATAAATTTTGCAAAGAAACATAACATATCCCAAATATTTATATTAAACTCAATAAAATGATAATCGTAATCCAACGAATCTAATAGTTGGAACTAAAAACTCAACGCAAATCAACATTTGAACCTTTTTTTGAATTTCTATAATGCGTCTTGGAGTGTCGGGGAGTGTCGGAGTGTCCGAGAGTGTCGGGAAGTGTCGGACACGACACGTCAGGATTTTTGAAGTATCGGTGCTTCATAACTTAAAACACTAAATTGATAACAAATTTAAAAATAAAATAAAGGGATGACTCTTGTATTTTTAGTAGACTAAAATAGGCGTTTACTCTTCATATTATTTATGTTTAATTTTTAGATGGGGGCTGTTGATATAGTAATTATTTATTTAAACCTATAATTTGTAATTATAAAATTTTAGATTAAATAATCTTTTCTTCAAATTGATTTATCTTTTTTATATTGTGCCAACCAGTAAAATTTCGTTTTATTTCTTTATTATATCCCCGTTTATTAATGGTTTTTTTTTATCTCTCTTTGTTCGCAAAATCACGAATCTGAGTACCGTGGCCAATCATTAACCCAAACGTGTCACTAAAATCTGCATTCCGGGTAAAGGCCTCAGCCACATATGTGACGTAGCTATGTGGATAATTTCAGACCAGTGACTCAATGTGTGTACAACTACTGAACTGCCCTTACACTTGAGTCAAAAAATTCTGAATCATATATTAATGAAAAAGAAAAAATAGAAAAAAAATAAAATTCCAACCGTTCAAACAACGAACATTTCTAAGACTTTTTTTTTTATTATTCAAATTCGAAACTTGGAAATAAATTCCTTAGTTAATTTCCAAATTTATTTTTTAATTAGATCACAATTAATTGTTAAAACTTTTTAAAAATATGACTCAGCTTATCAAAATAAAAATAAAAATATGACTCTAACTAGAGGGGTATAATAATAATTCTACATGTTCTCTTCTTCCTCCACATTCGCTTTGTACGTAAAGCACGAAACAGTTTTGTCCGTTAACCAGAAATGAACACGCTCCCTTCTCCTCCTCCTCCATCTTCTTCTTCTTCCTCTCCGAACTTCACTCTCTTCACTCAGTCCAAGAACCCCAACTACTTCTTCAAATTCACCCTCAAAGTACCCATTTTACCCTTCCACTCCTCCCCTTCCCACCTCACTGCACCTGCACCATGTTGC